>JASAMX010010292.1:0-10778 GCA_030248175.1 Microlaimidae sp. YZB2_3 | reverse complement strand
ATGTATAGTCTTATTACTTCGTTCCAAGTTCGTGTCTTAAAAACTAAAATGACTATAACAGCATTTTGTTTCGACCAAAGTCTTCTTCAGGCGCAAGGT
The DNA here is from genome assembly GCA_030248175.1 of Microlaimidae sp. YZB2_3. NCBI lineage: Eukaryota > Metazoa > Nematoda > Chromadorea > Desmodorida > Microlaimidae > Microlaimidae sp. YZB2_3. The sequence goes on along the minus strand of JASAMX010010292.1, from coordinate 10,679 downwards.
TTTATTAATCTCTACACTAAGGTTTTATACTGCTATATAGAAATTAAAGGGTGGTTCATACTTATGCCAAAACGTCCTTTGGACAAGCCAAAACGTATTTTTGTGCGTTTTGGCTTGTCCAAAGGACGTTTTCGCTTACGCATGAATGAACCGGAAACGGACCATTTCGCCCCCGCCACTTCGCTCCTGACCCATTTCGCTCCCAGGAAATTTTTTGCTTTGCTCCCAGGAATTTTTTTGCTGGGACCAACCTCGCTCTTGGCTTATTTCGGCCAATTTTATAAATTTATCACAAAAAAGATTTGTTTGATTTTTAGGTTTCACTTAGGCTTAGGAAAATGTAGGGTTTCCATCCTTAAGAGCGTCGCAAAAAATGCGTTCACAAAATTTGCCAGGAGCGAAGTGGCGGGAGTGAAGTGTCGCCAATTCGAATGAACCAGCCTTAGGTTAGTCTATTCCCGTTTAAAACCGTTTTTAAATTATCAAAAAGCCTTTTTACGCAAAAAACTAAAATTCTAAGAAAATTAGAAAAAAGTTATAAAAGCACTTTTAAATTGCCTACAATTCAATAGTGAGCTTTTGATTTTGGAACAATGCAGACTAAGTATGTATGAACCTGATCTAGACAAACCTGAAAAATTTGCTCCAAACCATGCTGGGTCAAAGCTTTATCATCATTCAATTGACCTGCGTTTAAAAGAACAGCAGATAAATTTGAATATTTTTGTGTAATATCATCAGCCAGCCTTAAAAAGCTTTAAAATAAATTATAATAGGGAAAAAAGGGTCATTAGCATAAAAATCAACCATTGGCGTAATTAGGATTTCGGAAAGAAGGGGGTTCAAGCCTGAACGAAATTTCCGAAAGAGGGGGTTCAGAGGGGTCCGAATCCTAAACCTTATAAAAGGGCTAAAAAAATTTCCACGCTTCGCGTAGAGTGTTTATTACCTTATTTATGCCGCATACTTCAGTGTTTTATTATTATATAATATAATATAAAACAAAGAAAAAAATTTTTACAAACAATTTAATACCTTGAAATTTTTTGATTTCCGAAACATTAACAACTGAAAAATGAGTACATTGAATAACAGCTGAGCAGTGCAAAGTGCGAAGAAATGTTTTTAAAATTACTTCTTCTAACTTTTAAATTTGTAATCCCACTATATAACAATCTAAGGGGAGGGGGTCCAGCATAGTCATATCAAAATTACAAAACAAAATAACACAACTTTGGAAGTGGAGACCAATTAAACATTAAGAATAGGGTGGGACCAGCGTGGTCATACCAATATTACAAAACAAAGTAACAAAAATTTGGAAGTGGAGACTATATAATTAATCGAGCGCTGAGAGGAGCAAAGCGCGAGAAACATTTAAAAAATGGCCGTTCTAGACCTAGACCCCCAAATTTTTATCATTGGCGACCCAAAAGGGGGTCTAACCCCAAATTTTTTCCTTTGCCGACCCAAAAGGGGGTGGTCTAGACCCCTAGACCCATTTGGTTACGCCCATGAAACCAGCTTAACTCACATATATGTTTTTAAAATCATAAAAAGCATTAACATAATCAAAATTTAGCAAACATTCCAAATACAAGAATCTTTTTAAAATCTATTTTATCACGATTATTGTATCTAAATTGTCCCTTTAATGCCTGTTTTAATTTTATTCAAAGTTTTTAAGTAACAAAATCAAACAACTGGTTTTATACAATCTAATAGGCGCCTTTTGAATTTTTTCAGCCCTTTCGCTATTTTCTTGTGGACCGTGCAGGAAAACTTCTATAATTCTTTTTTAAAGGTCACATTAGAATTTTAAAGACCCTGAATTAGCGGGTACTTAAATTCATGATTTTCGGCCTTATGTTTTGTTCTGTGGAAAGGAAAAAAGGATTAGCTAAAATTTGGAGATCTTCAAGTTCATTGGAGATCAACGTTTTCCCAAGCACTCATTGGTTTAAAGTGATTTTATAGGGTCATAATGCGATGGAAATCTTTAAAACTGAACAAATTCCTTTTAAATAAAAAAGATTTAACTACGGTGCTCAGTCCTAAGTTGTCAAAACCCACCAACACAGAAGACAAATAATATGTAGTTTGAACACGTTGCACAAAATCAAAAGTTCTAAACCAAAAATACCATGCCTTAAAGCGTAACGATGGCAAATTCGCATTGAAAATGTATTGAACATTTGGCGGCGGACTTCCTGGGTTTTCGAAATTTACTGCGAAGTATGAGCTAGGCTCAAGTGATTTTTTACCTGGAAACTTCATACAAATTTGAAAAATCAGCCGCAAAACAATTGAATCTGTTACTAACACCAGGTTGTGTCTTCAGCCAATTGGTCACATTCGCACATCTGTTTTGTGTCCTTCCATGCAATATAACAAAATTATGTGGACCCTTAAACAGAGTTGTAAACGGACTAAAAAATCTTTTAATTGGTTCGAACCGAAAAAAAGACGGAACTTCCGTCGAAGTTCCTGTGTGAATCAAATCAATGTTTTTGTCTTCAGTTCAGTGATTTTTTGTAAAAACTTGTGAAAACCTTAGATTTTGCATCAAAAACCTTTTAAATTTTTTGCTAAAAGGTCTCCCAAAATAAATAAAAAAGCTATTTTGAACGTTTTTTAAACAATATCTACTCTAATACACTTAAATTTTTTAATTAGAGAATTCCAAAACACAATAAATAAAACTCGTTATTCATTTTTCCGCTAGAGTTTAAAAAACCAATAAGACCTATTTCTTCGGTCTTCCCTACCTAACCTGCTCCGTTGACAACTCTCACCTTTAACAACTGTTTTGCTGTTTCACGTCCAATACCAGTTGAAGAACCAGTGATAAAAATAGTTTGACTTTTCTAAATAATATAAAATATTTTGATTTTTTACAATATTTTTAAATTTTAAGATTACTAGAAAGTCTAAGCAACTCCACAACAAAATGCGTTTAGATACGTCAGCTGCCGTCGGTGTAAACTCTGAGCGCACTTAAAATGCATCATCTTTTTCATTTTTGGGTTTTAATTTTCACATATTTTAAATTTTTAGTCTGGGTTTAACTTTAAAAAATTAAATACTAAAATTTTACTGCATTTAGTAATATAAAATTTTGTGTTTAAGCAATAACAATTGTTTTCAACAACCCACTAATTTATCAAGTTAGTAAAATGACGTTAGTGGACCGGCTTCAGCACAGCACACGTTTTTAATACAAAAGCTATTTATTACTTTAATTTTAATATTTGGATGGTTTGGTTTGATACCAAGAATAAATATTTTTTTTTGTTTTAGCACGATCGATTCAGTATTAACGCTTTGTGATTTTTTTAGGTCAAAAAGCGCGTCTAAAACGCGGAAGGTCAAACGCGTCACTGCTGCTCAATGCTAAACTACTGCAGCCGCATACCAGGGGCCTATTTCATAAAGACGTTTGTAAATTTTCATTTTACAAATCTCTGCCTATTTTTTGTAAATTACATGATAGAGAATATACGACCCGGCGAATATTGATCGGTCAGCGGAGATGAAATGATGCGGCTGCGACCAATCAGCGCGGAGCACTGCGCGGAGATACTCCCCCTGGATTAAAAGTCGAAAAACCTTTATCGTGTATTTTACAAAAAATAGGCGGAGATTTGTGAATGAGAGTTTACAAAGGTTTTTATGGAACAGGCCCCAGGTCGTCATGATTTTAAACTGAGACATGAAACGCCATACACTCTCCGCGCCTGAGTAGCGACAACAATTGCAAAGGGTTAAAGATGCAGTTCATACCGCACGTTTCAAGAATTTTATTTATGAAAGTGCTCCTTTAAAAACAGAAAATTGTTTGGTTCTTACCTGACATTTTACGACGAAAACAAAATTTGTTGTAATCAAAATGCAAAATAAAAATTTCATCCTTTATATTGATTACTAAAAAAAGGTTCAAAATTAGCAAATAATAACTACTTATGTACAATTCATTTATTATTAATTGTATACTGAAACTGGTTATGGTTTTATTGTTTAAAGACACCAATAATTGTTAACAATTTTTAAGTAACACTTTTTAGAAGCCAAACACATATTAAAGAAACACTACTCGTTACACACAATAGTGCTGGTAAATGTTTACTGTTTAAAAATTCGAAACTAAACGAGTAAATCACTAATGTCATATCGTATTACTTCTTCGGGGATGTTTGAATTTTTTAATGGGTTATTTAACCATAGCAAAACCAAAGGAACACTGGTGGTAAAGCAATTTCCCACTCAGCAGGAATAAACCAAATAGCATTATTTTTGTTATACGAATTTGGTTTACAAATAAGAAAAATAAAATCTAATTTTTCTTTCGTGTCGCGATTGTTTATGTGTGTCATGTTTTATCACAATTAATGATTATACCATATGAAACACACGGAAATAGATTTTTTTCCTAAAAAATTCTGTGGCATCGTTTTTGAAGACCCAAGACCTATAAACAGATTCCCATAGTTTGTATTTTTTTGTTTTTCCAACAAGTCATAATTCATGAATTGTCAAAGTAACAGTGAAAAATAAAATATAATTTCAAATATAGGATAATCCTAAAGTATTCATTTTCGATTATTTTGCGCCTAAGACGAGTTTTCCCGCTGAACGCATGATTTTTAATTATTCCTACTATAATATAGTTTGTAAATTAAATAGATTTATCTTAAGTAGACGAATTAAGAAATTTAATTATTTCAAATATGTCTCTATTGGCTAAAATTTAAATATGTAAACGTAAGAGGGACAAAAAGACCAAACTTAGTTGGGTTAACTGGTCGTCGAGAAACACTTTAAGTATCACACCCAAGCAGAGAAAGATTGTTTAGTCAGAATAAAGTAATAAAGTTTGTTTTTTAAAAGCATTGAAAATTAAAAAAAAATTGTCGCAAATGTGTGACAAATTAAACTTTAAAAATAATTAAAAACCTATTAAAGTTTCAAACTTTCGAATTTATATAAAAAAATAATTTTATTGACAATTTTTTTAAGTTCGGCTCTTTGGTCCCTCCTACAAAATCATACTTTTTCACTGATATATATATATATATATATATATATATATATATATATATATATATATATATATATATATATATAAATACATACACACACACACACACATAAGTTTTATATATATACACATACACACACACACACACATATATATATATATATATATATATATATATATATATATATATATATATATATATATATATATATATATATATATATATATATAAAACAATTTTTTTAGACTAAAACTATTATTCATATTTATGTAATTACATCCCTAATGCTCTTTTAATCCAATTATTTTACAAAGGTGTAACAAAAAGTTTTCGCAACTATTGATTCTGGATTTTTAGTGGTCAAAGGGCTTTTGTAAACTGTTCGTTTTCTAATTGAGTGATCGCCGGTAAATGTTTTGGGTTAGAATTAGTTCTATGAAAATGCGGAACTTTTTTTATTTAGCTTGTAAGTTAAATTGAAGTACACATATTGCTGAGCAACATAAAAAATTTATTAAAAACAACATGTTAGTAATTTTTCTGTTTAGTTAGTAATTTAATACACAGTGATACATTCTTTACTATATTCTCATGCAAAGTAAATTTTTATTTATATAATTTATACAACTTAAACTTAATTAATTTGTGTACTGTTTATTTAAAATTTCGTTGTATAAATGAAGTTATATATTGCAATAAGTTTTTTGGCATTTCGGTTGTTTGATTTTTTTTTCTTCACAAACTCTGTATTTCTTGCATCTCTCAGCGTAACAGGTTATTCTGGACCCTATGCCTTTTTGTCTTAATTCACCAACAAATCTATCAATTACCCGCAAAATTCTTAATTAACCCGCAAGTGTTTTAATTCACCAACAACTGAATTATTTAGCGTAACAAACGTACTAGCTTAAATTTTTGTTAGTTAAGTGTATTTTTGCTCTCGTAATGATTTTAAAATTAGAACACAGACACGCAAGCCGTATACAATGAATGAATGGAGTCTAAAACAATAAAATTATTTAAATCAAAGCAAAAACATGACAAAAGATAGTTATCATTAAAACATAATTATGATGTTACTAAAATCGACAGTTAAGAGTCTGCAACTACATGTAGCTACTCCATTTTAGTAAAATTGCTGTTTGAAAAAACAGTGTTAACACAAATCGAATTCTTATATTGCTCGGAACAAATTGCCTTTTTAATACTCGTCGAATTGTATAAAAATAAAGAAATGTGTTAAGTGTGCTACCGAGAAGCCCAAATAACTAGTGATAGACAGTACCGGTTCCGGGTTCCGGTTGTTCCGGACAAAAATCGGTGTTCTGGTTATGGTTCTGGGTTTTTGTTGCTTATTATTAATTCCGGATTTCTAAAATTTTCTCTTCAGTTCAGGCGAATAATCCGGAACTTTTTGATTTTACATTAGGCCTATCACTAGTTATTTAGGCTTCTCGGTAGCACACATTTCTTAATTTTCATACAATTCGACGAGTATTAAAAAAACAATTTGTTCCGAGCAATATAGAAATTCGATTTGTGTTGACAGTGACATAACATAACGTAATTTATTTTGCTAAATGCCGGAAATTCACTTAACTTTATATTTTAAAGGATTATTCATGATTTTTGAGTGTTTTTAAGAGTCTTTTAGAACCAGAATGATTAAGCAATTTGAAGGCCTTATTCTTCGTTTTCTTGATGAAACGGCGCACTTAATTGGGTTTCATTTATTGTTTTAAATTTTTATTATAGCACTAGCACCAAAAGTACTTTTATGTTTTTAATGCAGTATCATTTTTCATCTTGTACAATTTTAACTTTTTATAGTTTCTTTGCACGTTACAAGCCTATTTAAAACACAATAGTTAAAAAAATTTTCCTTCATGATTTTAAAAAAATAAAGGGATTGAATAACGTTTGGTAATTTTTGCCTCATTTGTAACTATCGCTGCGGATTGTCCAATGAAATATTTATTTTGTTATGTTTGTTAAAATTTTCTTGTAAAAATTCTAAGTTTGTTTAAAGATTCAATTAAATGTTTATTTATATAGTTTATACAATTTAAACATAGAACTTTTTTTTTCCTGTGTTTCGAGATTATTTTGTATGAATGAACTTGTAAAATTCACTGTATGTAATAAATTTTTTTTATTTTGGTTGTTGGATGTTTTTTCGTTAGAAATTCTGTGTTCCTTTTCTCTTCAAACGCAAAAAGTTTTGTGTCAACAAAACTCGACCCTATGTTTTGTTTTGTTTTACTTCACCAACAAATCTATCAATTCACCCGCACATGTCTTAATTATACCAACATGCGAATTAACTTACCGTAACAAACGTAAAAGCTTAAATTTTGTTAATTAAATGCATATTTTGTTCTGTTTTGTTTTATAAACCTTTGTAATGACAAAAAAAATCACAGCGCAAACACGAAAACAACAAATAAATAAATAGAGTCTAATGCAGTTAAAACAAAACAAAAACATGACGATCGATACTTATTATTTGAAAATAATTTATTGTAACTCAAGTCACCAAGTCAGCACCGCACAAACGTTTAATCATATTTGGCGCAGGAGCATAACGGATCGAACCCAATGATTATTTATATTAAAATAAAGCAACGAGCTCAGAAACTTTTACACCAGTTTAAAAACCAAGCCACCAAATGGGAAATATAAAAAAATTGTGAACAATTAAAACGTTTATGTGATGATAAACCACATTTAGAAAAAAGTCGGTTTTCTAAATTTCAACCTTTTTCCTAATGAGCATATTTTTGTACAAAGTATAATCATGGGTGGCGCGGGAGCGCCACGGGGCGATTTAGCCCGGCTAGTGTTGTGATAGTTAGCCAAAAACAAAAGTAGGTGGTTAAGTAGGTAGTTAACTACTTTTAAAATTATAAGTAGGTAGTTAAGTAGTTAAATAAAATCACAAGTAGGTAGTAAGTAGGTAATTAACTACTTGAAATTTTTAGGCTAGGTAGTTAAGTAGTAAGTGGTTAAGTAGGTAGTTAAGTAGGTAATTTTTTAACTGAATATATACTTAATCTTAGTAGAAGTAAAAATTTAAATTCTTAATGTAAAAAATACTTTGTCACAATTAATAATTAACAATTTCCATATTTTATTGATTTTTTGTTGGTTATTTATGTTTAAAAATACTTTTCAGACTGCTAGATAGTTAAAATATAATATAGTTTAAATTCAGAAAGTTTTTTACAAGAAAAAAATAATTTATTGTAAAGTTAACTTAAAAAATTAAACTTAATAACCCACTTGGGGTGGATTTAAAAAATAGACAATATATTACTCATTTATAATATCATCTTGTTAAACAACGGAAGTGGGAGAGTGCAAATTTTGTTTAAAGGTGTGATGCAAAGTCGAAGTTTTTGGCTTCGATTTTGATGGTTTTTTTTTTGAAAACCTTATCCCTGCCCCCAATAGCCCACAAAAATTTTTTCAACAAAATATCTCCAGTAGTTTAGAAGTTATGACCTCCCTCTCCAAAAAATGACGTTTTTCGACAATTCTGTACGTGAAAGCTTGCTTAATGGGTATAATAATTTAAGTTAAAAATTTTGCATTCAAAAAAAGCGTCTACTTTCTACTTTAATTTGATTCCTTGATCGTTGAAATTGGTGCAGTATTTGTCGAGATATTGCGTTTTCCGTATAAAACACCCGCGATTTTTTTGCTATAAATACGAAGCGCCCGCAAAAATATTGGGCAAACTTCATCAATGTACTGCCGTCGTTTGTTTTTTTTAGCAAATTAGTCGCGGGTTTTTTGTACCAGAAACGCAATATATTGACAAATACATGTACTGCACCAATCTTAACAATCAAGGTATCAAATTAAGGTAGAAAGTAGCCGCTTTTTTGAGTGCATAATTTGTAACTTATACCTATTGAGCAATCTTTCACGTACAGAATTGTCAAACAACGCCATTTTTGTGGGGTCATAACTCCTGAAGATATTTTGTTGAAAAAATTTTTGTGGGCTATTGGAGACAGGACAGGAGTAAGGTTTTCTCAAAAAACAATCAAAATCGAAGACAAAAAATTTAACTCCTCAGTTCATCTTTAATAAAAACGAGAGTTTATGACTGACCCCTAGCTCACTCACTATTCATTTTATAACAAAATTATAATTGCTTTCAAATACTTTCTTAACTTAAACATTTTTTTAAACCGTAAATTGGAATTACAATAAATATGATCAATCCATTTCTAAAAAAATATAATTTTTTGCTTTTCCTATTTAAAAACTAAATAAAAAATGATCCTATTTTACACTAGACTAAATAAAAGCCAACAGATTTTTGTCACATTTTGTTTGAAACAGCTGTGAGTTTTTTTTGTAATATATGTGCCCCGCAGATATTGATTGCTTATAGACACTAACTATTTCACTTTTTACTTCACAAACTACTTTCTGCCTACTTCGTTAACTATTTTCTGCCTTTTTTGTAACTACTTTGTTAACTACTTGTATTAACTACTTTATTTTTTGAAAGTAGGTAGTTAAGTAGGTAGTTAACTACTTTTGAAAAAGAAAGTAGGTAGTTAAGTAGTTAGCCAAAATCATGGTAGTTAAGTAGTTAACTACTTAAGTAGTTATCACAACACTAACATTTTCTTAAAAATAAAACATTTTCGTCCCGGAACTTATTCAGAATAAAAAATGGCCCAGCATCATCAATACCAAACGTTTTCTTGCGAATATCCGATGGAAAAATTTTCATAGGAAAGATCTTCAAAATTCATTATCGCCAAACCAAGTTCATTTTGAATGGGATACAATATAAGCGTGATTGTAGAATTGGGCATCTCTTCTATTTGTGGAACTTCTGTCATGACAGTTATTCAAATTTTTTTCTATAACCACAGCCTTGGTTTTTCTCACTGGCAAATCAAAAGTGGCCTAAAAAATTTAAAAAATTATTTTTTATTTTTCAAACGACGCATTGTAGTTAAACCGTTTATCTTTTAAATACTTATGTAAGTATATCTGGCATCCACCACAATAATTAGTAATTATATGCGGTAGGTGCGTTTTTTAAACTACACTACACTACGGACATTTTTTATAAAAGTATGAAATATTTTTGGAACTAATTATTTGTTTTTATCTATTTTCGGTTCCAAATAATAGTTTTTTTAAATGTATTAATTTTATAGACTTTAAAACTATTATTTGTTATAAGGGTTGGTTCATACTTATGTAAAAACGTCCTTTGGACAAAGTCCAAAGGACGTTTTTACATACGTTTATACGCTGTTTGTCCTTTGGACTTTGTCCAAAGGACGTTTTTACATAAAGTATAAACCAACCCTAAATCTTAGTTTATCATTATTTATTTAAACTAAGTTTTATTAGAAACTATTGACTTGGTTTGACTTAATTTCTTTTATTATTTTTAATCAAAAAAGACGCGAATAAACTAAAACCACTATTGTGGAAAAAAATTAATTCCAATTTTGATTTCAATTATTTTGTAATATTAAAAGCACTGTTTATCTTATATATGTTATTTTAAAGTGCGGTACAGACAGAGTCAAACTTTAAGTTTTCAATTCTGATTTTTTTTTGTAAAACCTTTATCTACAATACGAATCGTAACCAAGAACA
>JASAMX010010288.1:0-10033 GCA_030248175.1 Microlaimidae sp. YZB2_3 | reverse complement strand
CTCTCTAACATATGTTAATACTTTTGAAACAAGTTTTGATATAATGATGTGCAATATTATTCATTACTTCATGCTAAACTATTACGTAGTGTACACTTTTAAAGAAATCATGTTTTAAATAATTATCAAAAAATAATCAATTAAGAAAAAACTGTTAAAAAAATTAAGTAATACATACAAACTAATTAATTTTGAATAAACGTGAAAAAAGAAAAAAATTAATTCAGTTGTCTAAAGAACTTAATACCTAATCACTTAATCTAATTTATTTATTAATTCTTATCAAAAATCACGCCATTTTGAAGTTTTGACACAAAATACCATTATGTTGCGGTGTGCTGTTTGTAAACTTAGATTTTCAAATAGCAATCAGCTAAATAAACATTTTCGAAAACATGAATTTGAAGGAATGGCGTGTTTCGTTGCGGTGATTGTTTTAAAAAATATAGTTTTAAAAACAGTTGGATCCGGCATTTAAAAAATGTTCATGAAAAAACTAATAAAAAAACATTAGATACTTCACAAAACTTAACGGACTCTTCGGTTAGTTTAAATTTAAGAGCTGTGTCTAAATTTAACAGTTCACTGGACAGTAATTTATCTGAACCTTTTGAAAAAAGTGAGGCTGAACCGAATTTGGTTTTAACTAATAGTAAGGACACCGAAGAAAGGAACTCATATCATAATAAAGAGTATATTAAAACTGTTGGATTAAGAATTGTTGCCGCACTTCGGGCTCATTCTTCTGGAACTCATGCAATTACCAATGAAGCTATTGCAGGTGCTAACGAAATTACATCAACTGTGGTTGACTATCTTAAAAAATTGGTTCGAAATAATTTGGAAAGTGAAAATCACGGTAATTTATTATTAAAATTAAAAATTCATTCGTTATTGTTGTCTGTACAATATAATTACTCACAATTGTTATAAAAAACAAACATGTTTATATAAAATATTTTAAAATGTTATATATGATAAGCCACTTGCAGGTGTAATTTATATATACTGTGACTTATTCTACCGTACCAATGGCGAAATTTGTTAAAATGATTTGAGTAAATTATTAAATAAATTTTGGTTCACACCGGAGTGATAAGTGACAACGCGTTCTGCATACGTTTGAACCATTTGTCGCTGCGGTGTGAACCAGTTCTTACAAAAAGAAAATCAGAAATAACTGGCGAAATAATTTTTTTTTAATTTACGAATTATAAACATATTTTCCTACTTGCAGCTCCGAATGGAAAATTCTAATGAATTGCTTGTTATTTCATTTCTACCGTTAATTCGTTATTTCAACTTTTATCTAATTTTACATCAAAAGTAGTGGAGAAGACCACTTTGACACCGTTATGTTTTTTTCGCTGTTCAAATAGTTTTTTTTTTGTTTTAATGCAAAAATCAGGAGTGAGCGTAATACAGCATTTTTTTTCAAACAATAACTGATTGTATTTTCCGGCTGATGAGTTTAATTATATAATTGTATTTTTCTGCTAGTTTTCTTTACTAAAAATCTCATATCTTACATAGCGTCTATCCTGTTTAAAAAATAATTTAAATCATAATTCTTCATTAATAAAAAAAGGAATATAATATTTTTAGCTATCGAAGGGTTACTCCGCCAATTTGATGACGTACGCACTCCATTGGACTTTTTATCTTCGACACAGAAACAGAACACATATTTTTCCAATCATCCAGCGTTTGTTCAACCACAAAAGTTAGCTTATGGACCTATTCTCTGGACTTCCATTAACACGGATGGTCATTCAAAATTTAAACAAACGCAGCACACGTATGAATATATTTCGATTACGCAAAGTTTAAAAGTGTTATTGAATCTCGACAGTATTTTTTTATTGCTAAAAAATCGAAAATCTCAAAATGACGGTGTAATAACTGACTGGATTGACGGTTACTCAAGCAAAGAATCTTACAATACATTAGAGCTCCGCATTCCGATCGAGTTATACTATGATGATTTCGAAGTGGCCAACCCATTGGGCCCAAAAGCTGGAATTCATAAGGTTGGCGTGTTTTATTACAGAGTCAAAAGTCTTCCAGCTATGTTTAATAGCTCGATGAGCAACATTCATTTACTTGCTATCGGTTACACAGGTGACTTTAAAAGGTATGGTTACGGTCCTGTGCTTAATAAAATAGCAGACGAACTAATTTCTCTTGAAAGCGAAGGGTTCACTTTAGACAGAAAAGAAAAAGCCGTCTTGATCAAAGCATATTTGGCAATTGTTAACGGAGATAATCTGGGAATGCACACGATATTCGGTTTTTTGGAGTCATTTTCAGCCAATAAAATGTGCGTTTTCTGTATTAAAAGTAATTAAATTTTAACGAAAAGTAATTAATTTTAGCGAAAAGTAATTAAATTTTAATTATGATAAACGCATATATTATAAAACTATTTGTGTGGAATATATTATCTTATTTTTTGTATTTTTATGCGTTATTTTTATTCAGGTTTCTTGCATGAATATCAATTTTTTTGGCGCATAAATATTAATTACTTAATAGTTTTGACTGTTTGTATGAATATCAATTTTTTGGCGCATAAATATTAATTACTTAATAGTTTTGACTGTTTATAGCAAAAAAAACCATTTCAAACAAAATTTTAAATTGAAGTTTAAGTTATTAATTACTTGTTTTTTAGTAATTAATTAATTGATTTAAAATCTTTATTAATAATCTTAGAGCGTGAAGAAATTGTTATTTTAGCTTAAATTTCGGATTGGGGCGGTTGAAAAATGAGCAATCATTATATGTACCAAGTTTATACATTTTTTGGCGATCGAGAAATTGACGTTTCGCTAGTTTCTCATGTAGTTTCGCGGGAATTTTTGACGAAAATGGCTATGATGGCTGTAAAGCGTGTTCTTAACGTTGAAAATATTGAAGAACATCAAATTTTCGTTCGGATTAAAAAATGGAGCGATCCGCCAGCAATTTATCATGACTGCGACCCAAAGGATTTCAAAAAAGAAGAAATTATTCATTTAAATGTCGAATATCGCTTGCAAGTAGATTTTGTTTAATTTTCTTTTTTTATATCATACTATTGTTACTTTAAAAAATAGTCAGCAAAAAATAATTAGTGATTTTTTATTAGAATTACGGTTATTTTTAAAATAAAGTTTGATTTTATAAATATCATCTAAAAATTAAGCAAAATATCTTTATTTTGCTCGAAATCTTTGCTTTTATTTCCGCTATTTATTAGTGTTAATTAAAATTAAAAAAAAATAGATTTCGAAAAAACTCAAAACTACTTGTTGCAGCAGAGTCCGAACCTGTGGGTTGCTTTAGCAATTCGACAGATTTTCACCACTCGACTATCAGTCCGTAGCTGGTTGTTGCATAAAACGTCTATATAAACATGTTTTTTATTAAAAAATAACGGATTTATTAAAACAAATTGCTAGTGATTGTTGCTTTAGCAATTCGACAGATTTTCACCACTCGACTATCAGTCCTGTCAGTTTCTGGTTGTTGGCAGTTATAAGGACGCGGCTTTATATATATTTTTTTTTGAGAGTCTATATAAAGGCCATTTTCTGTCTTTTTTATTAAAAAATAACGGATTTATTGAAACAAATTGCTAGTGGAAGCGCGTTAATAATCATTAAAAAAGTATGTCAGTGTTTTTGAATGACTTATATACAAAAATAAAATCCGGTGAAATTGTCCTCTAATAATCAAAATGATAATCGTGTAAAATTAAAAAAAAAACTAACCATAGCAAATAAAAAATGTAAGACCAGACTGTAAACAGACCAGGATACTGTCCCCCTCTTCTGACCATTCAAGTCTTTAAAAAATAAAGTACAAACATTTTTCGAATTTACGCTTAGGCATTAGGTATTTTAGCCACTTAATCTAAAAAAATAATATAAACGTAAATCTCGACTTCGTTTGGATCTGTCGGTGAAAGACAGAACCTGTTTTCACTTATGTAAAAAACAAAATCCCTTAGAATTGATTTTTAAAATTTAGATTGAAACTCGAAATACAGAAAACGATGAGGAGCCGGAGGTTTCAAAAAATATTGCAGCTTGCAATAATTCATTTCAACAGACTAATCAACCGGTTGAAAGCTTATCTGCTGAAACAGACACAGTTATCAACGTTGATTCAATGGATGATGCCGAAATCGACGAACTTTTGGGGGAACTTGATTGTCCTGCTGATCAGTACGCTAAATACTTTTTTGGAAAGGAGGAGGTAAAACCACTTTTAGATTTAAACTGATAAAAATCCTGAGAAAACTTTTTTTTTTGCTTGCATACTTTTTTGCTTGCGGTTATTTTTTTATTCTGTTACGATTAGTTTAATTTTTTAATCTTCACATGTTTTTGTTTTTACTGACCATGCTTTTATAATTTAATGCAATTAATGCTTTTATGATTAAAGTTTTAAACGGGTTTGGTTCCCATAAAGTTACGATTACGGTTAAGTTACGGTTGGCTTATTTTGGTTCATAAGCAGTTTAACGTAAATAAAATTCCGGAAAAATCTAAGAAAATAGGCTAAAATAGACCCATTTGTTTTAACTTACGAAAAAGCAAGTTTTTTTATCATCATTGTCATCAAAAATCACTTTTTGACCTGGTTCAGAAATTTTCTAGTCTCAAACGGAAAATTTATGAATTGAATTGTATTTGCAAAATAACAAACAAAATTTATATAAGAACTATTTTTATTCGACTTATTGATCAAAATAATGATTTCAACACGTAATCTCAAACATTTTTCAGATCGCGAAATAAAATCTTTTTAGTAAAATAATTGTTTAATGTATTTTATCTTCCAGCGGACAACTAACAAAAACTATTAGTCATATTATACGGTTTGTGTTCATTTAAAGGTTCATTGATTTACAAAATGTAATATCATTGTGTACATGTATGTGCATGATTGTAGTTTGGATTTTTCATTATTAAATTAAAAGTAATTTTGTTATAAATTAAACTTCCAAAAGTGGAAAATTAACGTTGAAAAACAAATAAAATAAATTCAAATAAAAATGTTTATTACTTGAATGGAATAAAAATTTAAGACAACATGTTCTCAGCAATTTTCAACCATAGCGAAATTAGTATTAATAGAAACTGACTTAAAATACGATTACAGAAATTTTTTTATGGTGAAAATTTCCAAAAATTGCTAAAAGCACTATTTTTTAAATTTATATTCCATCAGAACATTTCATCTATATTTTTTCTTTCTAAACATCAGCCCGGGTAAAATCGCTTTTATTTTCTGCTCTATATTGAGAAAAATTTTTTTAAGGTTATTTATTAATTTTTAATTACAAAAAATTACTTGAAGTTAAGTATATACAAACATCAATTTATTTTTTGCAATTTCAGTAACTTATGTTTACACATTTTTAGCACTTTTCAGAGATTTTAGGTTTTGAGATTTTCAAAAAATGTTAGTTATCATAGGACCCCAAACATTTTTGGTTTTAGATAAAGTTGAAATAAAACAAAACATAACAAAACGTTAAATATAAACTATTTTTAAAGTAAAAAAAGTTAAACAAATTTTTGTCAACCCGGCCCGATCTTTAGTATTTTAGTTTGCATATTAAACAAAAAAACCGTTTTTAGATACCTTTTGGGATTTGCGATGACAGATCAAAAAATATGGAGATTGCCCTCGATTCACTTGAAGCCTTGAGTTCAGGTATTTATTTTGATTAATTGCGTTGATTACTTAAATTTTAAAAATTTAAAACTTAAACAATACTTCTGACTTTTAACAATATCTAGAATGATATGAAATTTTGTGATTTAAATGTTATTAGAAAACTGAAAAAGCCCTGAATGACTTATGCGTTGATCTACGAAATATAATTTTTTTATGCCTATACTGTAAACATTTTAAGAAGGTCTTCTATGATACAATTAAACGTAGCAAACGTTGTAGTAACTACCTAAATGATATTAGCTAAGCTAGTTAGTCAGCATGGCGTATATAATTCTGTATTATTTCATTAGTAAACTTTAAAACGACTAAAATTTAAAGGTACTGCGATTTAGAAAAAGAGTTACTTCTTGCTGTTTTGTGTCTACCTGGCTTACTTTGGAAAGGACAAAAAGCAACACCAAACTCAACGGCGGAGAATGATGTCCCAACTCAAGACTCCAAAAAAAAGCAGCAAAAGAAACGGAAGTCAATTCCTGAGCTTTTAGAACGTTTGATTCAAATTAAAGCGGTAAAAATATTTTAGATATACTGTTATTTTTTAAAATAAAAAAATATTGATAAAAATATAATAATACAGAGTACAAATTATCCCAAATGCAATTTATAAAGAAGTGGTGTTCGTTTTTTTTAGTTTTTTAAAATTATTTTGTTTAAAGCTTTTTTGATCTCACGACCTCTTATAAAAATTATTTAAAACGAAAACTGACAAATTAAATCAATGCGTTGTGTAAAAATCATCTACCATTTCAAAAAAATTTTATGTTATAGTTTAACGTGTTTAAAAAAACACAACAACACTTCACTATTATATTAAAATCTACAGTTTGTAATTATTACGTGGAAGAATCAAACATTTTAAAATTAATTAATTAAGAGAAAACGAGAGAGAAAGAGAGAGAGAGAGAAAGAGAGAGAGAGAGAGAGAGAGAGAGAGAGAGAGAGAGAGAGAGAGAGAGAGAGAGAGAGAGAGAGAGAGAGAGAGAGAGAGAGAGAGAGAGAGAGAGAGAGAGAGAGAGAGAGAGAGAGAGAGAGAGAGAGAGAGAGAGAGAGAGAGAGAGAGAGAGAGAGAGAGAGAGAGAGAGAGAGAGAGAGAGAGAGAGAGATTTTGAAAAAAACTAATTTTTTAGGTTGGAAATAAAAGTCAATCTGAAGTCGTAATGGAAGCCAAGGCACCAGGCATCCAACAACCATTCCTGCTTTGTCTCACCGGTGCTGTCACAACCGATGAAATGGTACGCTGGAGTGATCTTATCAGCCAATTGTTTTTGATTGTTGATCAAAAAGTGCTAATAGTCGCAGATAATTCTGTTCCGCTTGCCTTGTCACTTTTAATGGCGTCATTCTGGGCGTTTAATTTAAATTACCCAGAGTGTTTAAGTGAGGTTTATAGCTTTTTTGAGCAAATAATTGGAGTTAAAAATGGGAAGCAGGTGTCCACGCAGGTTAGAACTTTTGTCACTCGACTTAAACGAATGGCCGAATAAGGATAAAAGCAAAATTAAAAAAAATAGTAAAATAAAAATTAAAGTTACATGTTTTTGGTTTTATTGCAATTTGTTTACGTTAATAAAAAATATTGTTAAAAGATAATTTTTTAACTATGTTTGTCTAACAAAATTCTGATTTTGTTTGTCTAACAAAGTTTTGTGCACACTTTAAAACGAAATAAAAATAAACATTATTTAAAAAAAATGATTTACTAATTTACTAGCTTGTTTTTTTAATAAAGGAGCACTCTCACAAACCAAAAATTTCTATATCGCTCAATACCATTTTTTCACCATTTCTTTAATACTAAATCGATTGAGCCCGAAATTAAAAAAACTAGCATTGATGCGAAAACACCCAATATCAAACTTGGAATAGGTAGGTTTGGTATTAAAGAAGCAGTTTAGTCTGGAGGACGACATAGAGATTTTTGATTTGTGACAGTGCTTTTTTAGACAATTTTACAACTTAAAGACAAAAGAAAAAAAATTAATGTAATTCACAATTACAATTTTTTAACAAAAGAAAACAAACCGAAAAGTTTTACGCTTTTACAATAATTCTTTTTTTGACTTAACAGGATATTTCCCTTTTAATGATATTTTTTAGTTATTCATGTTTTTTTTTATAAAATTTTGCGGTGTATTAATATATTTGTAGTGTTAGTCATATTTTTATATTGGCTTTAAATCGTTATTTGTAATTGTTGTTTATTTTGTTTGGCTTAATAAGCACCGGTTTGAATAAAAATTGTTTGAAGAAAATATATTCACTGATACATAATAATAGCAACAATTAAGTACATAATAAACCAAAAAAAAAAGAAAAAAAATTATATTCAATTAATTAATTAATTAAAATTAATATAAAAAATAACCAAGAACTTAATAGTTTTGATTATTAAAATTAATTGTTACTAAAACTATTAAGAAATTTCAGGACTCAAAATTTATGGTTTTAATTAATATAATAAAATTAAGTTACTAATATAAAAACAATTAACCTATGTTAGAGAGTATTAACGTTATTTGTTATTGTTTTTATGGTTGTTTATACGATAAAATTCTATCTTTTTTTAAAATTAATTGTTATTAGTAAATTGGAAACCTCAGTTTTAAATCTTGAACCTGCTTCTTTTTTTTTTTATTTTTTTCTTTTTAGAAAAAAATTTTTTCGAATTCGCGTAACTTAGGTGTAAATTGAATTTTTTAAACGAAAATCCTCGATCTTTATTTAATTTTAAAAATTTAAACCTTAAATTTTAAATGAAAAAAATTATTTTGTCAGAATTTAGTGTAAAAACTTAGTGTTAGAATTACTGGGAGTAGCAAGTTATATTGTAAAAAAGCGTATAATTTAAAACTTTTATTCACTTTAATTAATCGGACTCCTTGTACCAAACCGAAAACTCATGAAAATTAATTTTAATAACAAAGAAAGAATGCGAAACAAAAAAGGTTTCCACAAAACTTAAAATTAGACTAAAAAACTTTAAAGCGGGCATACGTTATTAACACTTTTTAAATTTACTTTTTTAGTATTTTTTAGTATTTTTTTATTTTAATTTTTTAGATTGAAATTTACATGAAAAAAATTTTTATATCATTTTGTATAGACTTTAAATTATACCACTTTATTTAAAACCATAGTTTTGACTGGGGACAACGCGTGGATTTTTTAAAGCTTCAAAAAACTTAATACTACTGCCCTATTTTTGTTTTTTCTTAAATAATACAAAAAAAGATTTGTCAAAACTTTTTTGCAGTTTAATTTTTTTCAGAATTTATTAAAAACGATAAAAATGGCCCAAAAATGCTAATAATATTTTCGAGATTTAAAAGCATTGCTCATTTAATTAAAGAAACTCTGGAACTTCTTCCTTTTGAATGGTCAGAGCCCCGCCCAGGAATTGCAAATAATAATGTCAGTTTTCTTGACCCGTTTGGATTTTTTCGTGCAAAAACCGCTGATAATCCGCAAAAGCTATTCCACGTCAGTGCTGCACTGTGTTAAACTTGGCGTCTTTACAGTGAGTGGGCTTGTCGGGACGCAGAATTAACACTGAGCAGCGATGGCGCAGAATCCCTTTTTTCCGGATTTGCAGTGGAATCAATCTAAAAGGATTAAAGAGCTTGAGCTGAAATATGATGGAAATAAACTGTTTAAAATTGAGTTAAACCGGTTATTGAAGGTTTATTGAAGCCCCGAATTTGTAGCTTGCGTAAATGGGCAAATTTCAATCTGTTGTCCAGGAGTTTCCTGAAGATGCCAAAAGCGTCGAGTTTTCCACAAAAAAATGTAATATGCGTATTTACAAATGAAATTTAAAAAAAAATTAGAGTTAAAAAATCTGGGGAGCGTAAAAATGTATGGGAATTTTAAAGTACAAAATTTAAAAATTAAAAAGCTGCTAGAATTCCTACGGTAATAGATGAAAGTAAAGAGTTTTTGACGTTTTTAAAAAATTGTAATCTTTAAATTTGTTTAATATTTGTCAATATGTAACTTTATATTAATTTCATGCGAAAACGATTATAAAACTTCTTTTATTTTAAAATTATGTTACTTTTTTGTCTATTTTTTTTAATATTTCAGTTAAATAATTTTTTTAAATATTTTTCCAAATGTCAAATCAGGGAAGAGCGCGGAGCGCTCTTTCCCTTATATTAAATGGGTTAAGTCACTGCGCGGTTAACCGTTGTTGATGGCGTCATCGAAATCAACAAAACCTTTAATAGTTTTTTAGCCAATTAAAAATCTAAACCTTTTACATAACTAAAATATTACCCATAATTTTCTGATATTAAAAACC
>JASAMX010010287.1:0-35090 GCA_030248175.1 Microlaimidae sp. YZB2_3 | reverse complement strand
TTGACAAATTTTTCTAAAAACTTTAGCCTTGCCCCAATAGCTTACAAATATTTTTTCATCAAAATATCTTCACCGGTTTAGAAGATACGACCCCCAAAAATGGCTTTTTTTGACAATTCAGTACTTAAAAAATTGCCCAATAGGTAAAAAAAATTAAAGTACAAAATATCCACTTAAAGAAAGCGGCTACTTTATAATTTAATATGATACCTTGATGTTTAAGATTGGTGCAGTATTTGTCGAGATATTCCGTTTATCGTACAAAAAGCCCTCGATTTTTTTATTAAAAACATCAAACAACGGCAGTGATTTTATGAAAGTTTGCCCAACATTTTTGCCTACACTTCGTATTTTTAGCGAAAAAATTACGAGTTTTTTGTACGAGAAACACAATATCTCGACAAATACTGCACCAATCTCAACGATCAAGGTATCAATTTAAAGTAAAAAGTAGCCGCTTTTTTAAGTGGATATTTTTAACTTAAATTATTATACCCATTAAGCAATTGTTCAAGTACAGAATTGTTGAAAAAAAAAACATTTTTTTGGGGGTCATATCTCTCCTGCCTGAACCACTGGAGATATTTGATGAAAAAAATTGGTGGGATATTGGGCAGGGGTGAGGTTTTCACAAAAAAATATCAAAATTGAAGACAAAAAGTTTGAGTCCGAACCGCACTTTTAAAGGCCTGTTTTGATGTTTATATTAAAATAACTCAAAAATTTATATTAGAGCCATACTTTTTAACACAAAGCAAGAACCAGACCAAGCCTTGCCTGGTTGACAATTATGATTATTATAAATGCGAATATATATGGTATTTTTAAGTGGTTGTTCTATGCTTGTTTTTGTCTGAATACAGCAGCACAACACCAGGCTTAGTGCAAGTAATTAATTCAAATAATGGAAGACTGTATAAGTCTCAAAATAAGTTCAAATTAATTTGTTTACCAGCGTCTTCTGCATCTAGAGGGTTTTCAAAAACCATAATTTCGTCACTTTTCAGTCCGAAATCCAAAGAAGGGCCAAGCTTAGGCGTTTCAAGAAACTCTTCTATCTTTCCGCGTATTTCGTCCGAATCCCGGTCGGAATCGATCAGATTACGCTTACTGCGAAGTCGAAGACGTTGTTTTTTCAGTTTTCTCTTCTTCTCCGGTTTTTTCTTGGGACAATTAGGTGGCTAAATATTTGTTCCGAACTTAACATTTTCAATATTTTACTTAATTTTGTTACAATAATAGGCAATTTTCAATTCAAAAGCAAAGTAAAACATTTTAATTAGATATAAGAATTTACAATAATGTATACAATAAAAATTTCTAGCTCATTATTATCATAAATTTGCAATCTTTCACATAACAAATATATATTATTATTTTTAAAACTGTTTTAGAACCGAGAGTTGCAGCTCGTTGACATTTTTTGAATATTTTTATGGGGTTGATTTTTAAGATTACGTGTGTATGGGCATTCTGGAAAACACACTCACGGCAAATCAAAACAGATGTTATATTTGTTAACAGAAAAAATAAGGGGGCCATGAAGTAAACAATCAAATCAAACTAATTTAGTATCAAATAAGAGTAGTTAATGAATATAAGTTTCGCTAGATTACTTTAATTTACTTTGTTACTATGCCCTTTTTTTATTTTCTCAACAAATAAACCAACCACGTCCGATTTTCCAGCAGGTCTTAATTATCAGTGGGCCCCCTTTTGCAACCACCATGGTGGTTTGTACTGTGGTTTACGCCATCCGACTCATTTTTGTATAGGTGTACAATTCGGCCCTGCAGAGCCCAATTGTACTCCTATACAAAAATGAGTCCGATTTATATGGATTTAATGCTGGTTTTGACTTGTACGCGTACCGTAAGACCGTCGCATTCTCCCGTGATTCGGCTGCAGAGTTTGACGTTGCAGTTGAAATAAATGGATGGCGTATCGGAATATTTATAAACGTGAGTGCTGGCGTAGGCTCTGGTTCTTGAAGTTTCGTAGTTTACTTCACTTAGAAGGATTTCGTCCACAATGCACCTACATTAAATAAAAATATACCTATTTATTTACCTGTTTATATTTTCAAACAACTTTTAATTCCATGAAATTGCACGATATGATTTATTGTTGATAATGTTTTGTTACGTCATGATGTCTAATGCGGTGGCTATATTTGTTACGTAAACACAGTAGAACTTTACTCTTACTTTGTCTTTAGTCGTTAACCCATAAAAATAAAATAATTTCATTTCATTTATTCTGCTAATAACTATAGTCAGGCTTTTTTGCAACATTAAGACGCTTGTAATTGTTATTTTGTTTTATATTTCTCAATGAATGCTATTGACATAAGCTAACAGCGTCACAAATTTAACGATCTAATAAGATAGGATTAGACAATGGAAATTTTGTTTAAACGCTAAAAGTAACAAGTTTTTGTATGTTTTATAAAAAACGCGACATTTTAGGGATAAATATCACGTTTCACAATCATTGGAAATTATAAATCGGCATTTTAAAATAAAAAAAAAACAAAGGCAGGAATTAAACTTGTCTGGTATTTTTTTCTAGTCAAATGTTAGTTTATAAGTTTTCGGACTTTCAACTAATCATATAGATATAAGATATATGATATTGTACGAATAAAACCAGCAAGAATAGTTCTATATTTATTACCCATTGGCATCAAGAATATTAAAGGTTTCGGCAGACCCCGGGTTGCTTGCAGTGCATCCGTAAATTAGCATTCCAAAATCTTCAGTGCCTAAAATATAAATGTCGCATGATATACTTACACAATAAATATACTAAATATTACAGTATTTAGTTTCTTTAATCAAACATAAAGGTCTATTCTGTCGTAAATATCTTACCAGTATCACAACTCCAGACGTGATAAGCTTTTTCTCCAATAACTGCAAAACGTAGTTTTTCCCCATCAGGACTGTCTTTGTTAATACTGTACGTACACTTAGCTGCCACTTCTTCCTCGCTACTCAGTGGCGTCGTCGGAATCATGCTGAAATCTACTGAAACTAATAAAATTTATTTTTTGTTTTTAAACTATAAATAATTTTACCCAAAAATATTATGCTCCGGAACTGTGGCCATTTACCAAAGGATTTCTGGAGCTTTCTCCCAACACGTCAACGCAACGCTGCTTAATGAGACGTATTTACGAATCCGGCGTGGTCACGCTTGACGCCCCTATGGCGTGCGTGGCGTGGTGCGCAGCGCGCCCACGCCGGTTTTGTGAATACCGTTTTAATGTTAAACTTTGCTCCTGGGTACCCGTCAGTTTGTTTCCTACACTGAAAACAGAAGTCTCGATTTGCTCTCAGTGTCTGCGATAATCAAAAGGGTTAATATCTGGTTTATAATTTGCTGAAAATGTCAACAAAAAAACTAAAAGCTCGAATTCGGGAGTTTAAATTTTGTGAAAATCTTCACATTTATAATGCTTGAAAAACCAAGATTTTTAGATTTTCAAATTTTTAATAACGTAGGTAATTGAATCAAAAATATATAATATACCGTATATTTTTGATTGAATTACGATGGGTGAGGTTCTGTTTTTAGCGCAGCCATAAAAAATTGGAACATATGACATAATGACAAATATTTTGTTAAACTTATCTCAAATGCTAAATCAGCTAAATTTAGGATTTTTCTTAGGTTTTTTTATATCTTAAGTTCGATGCAAATTTCTACATGCTGTATTCTGAACAAAAAAATGATACGTACTGGGAAAGTTTTTTGGGTATGCGTATCTTGCCAACATATTGGTGAATTTATATGATACTATTTAATTTTTATTTTCATGCGGTAGGTAAATCTATTTCATTATATATATCTGAATATTGCCTAAGCATCATATAAAAATACACACTCACACTGATATAAATATGGTGCGAATTGACGATTCATTGCGAGATATGCTCATTTTATATTCTAAACTTTTATATAACATATCATAAATATAATTAATAGATAAATTATAAAAAACCGCAAATTCAGCATATAAAATCAAATTAAATTTTAGAAAACATAAGAACAAACTAAAAATTTTTTCGGTAGATTTTTGTTTAGTGCTTTTCCGCGAGTGGAATATATCGAATTTATATGTACCTGACATCAAGCGCCTGCGTAACAGTTTGTTCTTTTGGACGGAATAAACACTGAAGTCGGTAAGCCTTGTCAATTTTTGTGACAAACACTGAATGAAAACTGACTACGACTGTAATTTTCATGTTCATTCCGGTTGGATTCACCTTAAATTACATGTTTACTTATTGGTTGAAAACAAAATAGCAAATTATTATGGAACATAAATTGAATATTTGAAAGTTTTGTTTCAAATCCCTGTTTAATCGAATATACATCACTCTAAAAAGTCAATTTTTTATTTATTTTATATATATATTTATTTATTTATTTATATCCCTTACAAAAACATTTTAAAATTTCAAGGCAGAATTAACAAATGGAAGAAAAAGAAGAAAAGTTACAGAAAACATTAAGAACAAAAGTAAATACTAAAATTACATTGAAACACAAAAAATGTCTATTATAAAAGGAAGGGAACACAAAGAGCCCTTAAGGCTGCTACATGTGTCTGTCAAATTTTGTAAAGTTCTCAAATGATAGTTTTGAAACTTTTTCTTTAAACATTTTGGTGTTTGTATATTAACTACTTCATACGGTAATGAATTCCAGTAGCGAACTACTCTACTTGTAAAAAAAAGAATGCATCTTTTTTTTTGCTTTGGGTAGCATGAGTTTGAACTGATGATCATTTTTACCGAGATATATTCCCCAAATAAAAACATTATTAAATGAGAGATCACTGAAATTTTTAACAATAGAAAATTGTTTGCAAGTCAAAAAATATTCTGCGTTCTTCGAGTGATTTCAGTTTTAAATAATTTAGACGTTGTAAAAATTTTAAACTAGGATCTAGACCACACTTTGAGAATAATCGTTTTGTGAATCTTCGTTGAACGTTTTCAATGCAATCAATATCTTGTAAGTAATACAAGGACCAAATAGGAGTACAATATTTGAGTAGTGGTCGTGTAAGTGCATTAAGAGTTGTTATTAATGCAGTGACGTTTTTTGTTTGAAAGCAGCGGAAAATTATATTTTGTGTTTTATTGGTTTCTTTGGCTATGTTTTGGCAATGTTTAGAGGGTTTTAATGTGTCAGAAACTAATACTCTTAGATCAAGGGCTTCACTTGTGGTTTTTACTATTTTATCATTAATAAATAAAGCCTGTTTTGGGTATTTGCACCTATATGTAAAAATAAACGTTTTTCTTGAGAAATCTGTAGCTGCCATTTTTCACTCCATTTAATAACATCATTTAAGGCATTTTGTAAATCATTATTATAATCTTGAGGATTACGAGCCATGTAAAGTTTGATATCGTCGGCGAATAGTTTACATTTAACATTTTTTATTTCATTTGGTAAATCATTAATGAAAAGAAGGAACAAAAGAGGACCTAGGACAGATCTCTGGGGCCCCCTGATATTACGTTAGTGGACTTCGAAGAGAATTCGTCACTTACAACTTTTTGCTATGCGGGAATGCTGAAATCCTTGCAAATAGATTATCTTTAATTCCATAGTTTTTTAATTTTAGCATTAATTTGTTATGACTAACAGTGTGTCAAAGGCTTTTTTAAAGTCGATGTAAATTATATCAATAATTAAACCTTGGTCTAAAAATTGATTCCAATCTGTAAACGATCTGTGAATTGGGTACACGTTGATTTTTTACGTAAAAAACTATGTTGATGTTCACTAATTAAGTTTTATCGATTTAAAAAAGCTATCATTTGGTCATATATGCATGATTCCATGATTCTACATGAAACACATGTTTACGATATAGGACGATAATTGTTTGGGTCGCTGGTTGCGCCTTTTTTGAAAATGGGTATTATAACTGCTGTGAGCCAACTAGGAGATCAATTCAAAACAAACCGAATTATGTAACGTTTAATTGTCTACGCATTCAAAGGATTAAAATTTAGTTCAACTCATTCAGTTTAAAAAATTTACATATTTGTGGTAAACGTATTTTTTCTTAGCTCAGTACCCTCGTGTCCAGTACTCTCGTGTCCAGTACACTCGTGTCCAGTACCCTCGGGTCCTAGAATCTTTTGAACATTTGTTTTAATCTAACGTACACTTCTATAACGTTCCATCCCACAATCTCCCAGAGAAATAAGATAAGTTCCAGAAGATATTGTATTTTGAAAGAATTCTTCCATACAATTAGGATCTTTTGCTCTTCCTAAACAATTTTAATTTAGAATAAGAATTTCACTTAAAAATGTAATTTTCAGTGCCCAATAATTTTTTTTAAATGCTGTATTGGAAACTGTATAAAAAAATCCCACACTGCAAGTAAATATGACACAGAAAGTATACCATCATCATCATCATCAGTTTTTTTCGCATTGCATGGCAGAGTTAATATAATTTAACAAAATTTTATGTAGACATATTTTAGTAAGCAATATTTTTTTGTTTTTTTTTATTTTTGCAAAAACATCAACAACACAAAATGTTATTATGAGGTATTTCTATTTCAAATAATATTTGATAACAAAAAACTAACAGAAACTTGTCATATAAGTTGTAGATTATTAACCATACTGGTAATTATTTTAAATTTTCTTATTATAATATATAATTTCCTATAATAAGGGCCAAAGTTACAACGAAAATAATTTGCTAAAAATTAAAAATGCAGGATGTAGTAAATGCATTTGATTTTCTTTAATTACAATTTTTTGAATACACTGTTTTTTTAATTTTTTTAATTAAAAGAAAATTTTAAAACTCGCAAAATTTAATAAATTTAATTCTTTAACTAGACTTAAAAACTTTAATTTTATACCATAAATTTAGAAAATCCATATGAAAGTTATTAAATTCTATTTCAGTTGCCCTTAATAAGATAATGTAAACATTGACGTTAATGTGGGATTTATCGTGCGGATGGGGACGAAATATCACGTTGTCAAATTTATTTTTTTATAAAATAGCGATAGTCATGGAAACATTTTAAATTATGACAGGTATCACAAAAAATTTTTCAAAAATAAAATTTTGATATGTGAAATACTTATAGAAATGCATCTGTAACCTATATAACTGAGTTACTACACTATGTTAAGAAATATTAAGAATTATTTACTCTGACATAAGAATACAGTATAGATTCTAAGTTGAAATTTAAAGAGTTGAAAAAAGAAAACCAACCTTTGACATAGACTCTACCGTTGAATGGCTTTTCCGTTTTGAATGAAAATTGTATGTTGTTTTCACGACAAGTAATGATCGGTGTTCCAAGAATTCCATTATCGATTGCTGCGCATTTAACTCGCTGAAAAGTGCCAATTATGCAAATAATATTTCGTGTTTATGTTCCAATTAATATAACATAGATTTTTTTTGACAGAGAACTTTTAGAGTCAAATACTATATAAAAGATTACGACAGAAATTCAATTTTACAGCAAGATCTCAAGGAGAATTTTGCATTATCATAAAGATATTAGCAAAAAGAAGTGGGCCAAAAACGGGCACCATAAATTGTCTTAAAAATTTCTAACAGGAAACAATTTTTAACAAATAAAGTATAAAAAGGGTAAATTGTAAATACCAAATTGAATGCACCACGGCATATACTGAATAATAATTCATAAATTCATGAATAAAACGTAAATTTTCTTCCAATTTGACTTCATTTTACCATTTAAAAATAATTATTTTAATTTAAAGTTATGTATCTTTTTTTAAATTTTAACGGTAAAATTAAGGAGTCATATTGGAAAAAGATTTATGTTTTATTAAGTTATATGTTTTATTATAGGTTCATAAGTTATTTTCAGTTTCTTTTAATGTGCATATTCTATTCAGTTTATTCTAATTTTATTATAATTAACCCTTTTAAAGTTTTTTTGTTCAAAAATTGTTTCTCGTAAAACTTTTCTGGGTATTTTTGGCGTCTCTTTTTTATTTCACCTTGTTTTAGTAATATATCATTATGATAAATTCTCTTTGAGGCATTTCTTACATTTGAATTTCAGTCATAGTCCTTCATACTTGCACTCTTGATTACGGTATACAAATTTAATTACACTAACGAACTTTCAAAAATAATGCTTTGATTAATAAAGAATGGAAGTCAAGATGACTAAAACGAAGTTTTTCAAATTTACCAAAATTTTCTATTGTTATGGTTATTATTATTTTATCATTATTGTTGTTATTATTATGAATCGGTTAAACTTAATCAGTTTATTGTTTTAAAATTTAGATGTTTTTATTTATTTCGGTTATACATATTTTATATGATTTTATACATATTTCGGTTTAGAGGGTAATAAAACTAAATAATATTAACAGATTTAAAATTAAAATAGTCAAACAAATATGTTGAAATGGTTTGCATTAAAACGCAACCATGGCATTTTGTGATACCGGTTTTGCAAGTGGTATAGATTTTACGCATAAGATGTATTTATAGCTTTAAAAAATACATTTTTAAGTGAAATTCTTATTCTAATATAAAATTGTTTAGGAAGAGCAAAAGATCCTAATTGTATGGAAGAATTTTTTCAAAATACAATATCTTCTGGAACTTATCTTATTTCTCTGGGAGATTGTGGGATGGAACGTTATAGAAGTGTACGTTAGATTAAAACAAATGTTCAAAAGATTCTAGGACCCGAGGGTACTGGAAACGAGGGTACTGGACACGAGAGTACTGGACACGAGGGTACTGGACACGAGGGTACTGAGCTAAGAAAAAATACGTTTACGACAAATATGTAAATTTTTTAAACTGAATGAGCTGAACTAAATTTTAATCCTTTGAATGCGTAGACAATTAAACGTTACATAATTCGGTTTGTTTTGAATTGACCTCCTAGTTGGCTCACAGCAGTTATAATACCCATTTTCAAAAAAGACGCAACCAGCGACCCAAACAATTATCGCCCTATGTCTTAAACTTGTGTTTCATGTAGAATCATGGAATCATGCATATATGACCAAATGATAGCTTTTTTAAATCGATAAAACTTAATTAGTGAACATCAACATGGTTTTTTACGTAAAAAAATCAACGTGTACCCAACTTTTGGAATCGTTTACAGATTGGAATCAATTTTTAGACCAAGGTTTAATTATTGATATAATTTACATCGACTTTAAAAAAGCCTTTGACACACTGTTAGTCATAACAAATTAATGCTAAAATTAAAAAAACTATGGAATTAAAGATAATCTATTCGCAAGGATTTCAGCATTCCTGCATAGCAAAAAGATGTAATTGACGAATTCTCTTCGAAGTCCACTAACGTAATATCAGGGGGCCCCAGAGATCCGTCCTAGGTCCTCTTTTGTTCCTTTTTTTCATTAATGACTTACCAAATGAAATAAAAAATGTTAAATGTAAACTATTCGCCGACGATATCAAACTCTACATGGCTCGTAATCCTCAAGATTATAATAATGATTTACAAAACGCCTTAAATGATGTTATTAAATGGAGTGAAAAATGACAGCTACAGATTTCTCAAGAAAAATGTTTATTTTTACATATAGGTGCAAAATCCAAAACAGGCTTTATTTATTAATGATAAATTAGTAAAAACCACAAGTGAAGCCCTTGATCTAGGAGTATTAGTTTCTGACACATTAAAACCCTCTAAACATTGCCAAAACATAGCCAAAGAGGCCAATAAAACACAAAATATAATTTTCCGCTGCTTTCAAACAAAAAACGTCACTGCATTAATAACAACTTTTAATGCACTTACACGACCACTACTCAAATATTGTACTCCTATTCGGTCCCCGTATTACTTACAAGATATTGATTGCATTGAAAACGTTCAACGAAGATTCACAAAACGATTATTCTCAAAGTGTGGTCTAGATCCTAGTTTAAAATTTTTGCAACGGCTATAAAAGAGTGATTTAGTCAAATATTCCTGTGGCTTGGGTAGCTCAGTGGCAGAGCGTTCCCACGGTGAGTGAAGGGTCGCTGGTTCAAGCCCAGCTCCAAGCCCCAATTTTTCAATTTAATTGGAAAAGTGGGTCTTGAAGCTAAGGCTACAGTAATATTTGCTAAATAATAAATTTACAAAAATCAAAAGCCGCTACAAAAATACAAAAAAAACGTCTAAATTATTTAAAACTGAAAAATCACTCGAAGAACGCAGAATATCTTTTGACTTGCAAACAATTTTCTATTGTTAAAAATTTTAGTGATCTCTCATTTATTAATGTTTTTAAGTGGGTAATATATCTCGGTAAAAATGATCATCAGTTCAAACTCATGCTACCCAAAGCAAAAAACAAGATGCATTCTTTTTTCTTTTACAAGTAGAGTAGTTCGCTACTGGAATTCATTACCGTATGAAGTAGTTAATATACAAACACCAAAAAGTTTAAAGAAAAAGTTTCAAAACTATCATTTGAGAACTTTACAAAATTTGACAGACACATGTAGCAGCCTTAAGGGCTCTTTGTGTTCCCTTCCCTTTATAATAATCATTTTTTATGTTTCAATGTAATTTTAGTATTTACTTTTGTTCTTAATGTTTTCTATAACTTTTCTTCTTTTTTTCCATTTGTTGAGTCTGTCTTGAAATTTTAAAATGTTTTTGTAAGAAATATAAATAAATAAATAAAAAGTTGACTTTTTAGAGCGATGTATATTTGATTAAACAAGGCTTCGAAACAAAACTTTTAAATATTCAATTTATGTTCCATAATAATTTGCTATTTTGTTTTCAACCAATAAGTAAACATGTAATTTAAGGTAAATCCAACCGGAATGAACATGAAAATTACAGTCGTAGTCAGTTTCCATTCAGTGTTTGTCACAAAAATTGACAAGGCTTACCGACTTCAGTGTTTATTCCGTCCAAAAGAACAAACTGTCACGCAGGCGCTTGATGTCAGGTACATATAAATTCGATATATTCCACTCGCGGAAAAGCACTAAACAAAAATCTACCAAAAAAATTTTTAGTTTGTTCTTTTGTTTTCTAAAATTTAATTTGATTTTATATGATGAATTTGCGGTTTCTTAAAATTTATCTATTAATCATATTTATGATGTTTTATATAAAAGTTTAGAATATAAAGTGAGCATATCTCGCCAATGAATCGTCAATTCGCACGATATTTATATCAGTGTGAGTGTGTATTTTTATATGATGCTTATTCAGATATATATAATGAAATAGATTTACCTACCGCATGGAAATGAAAATTAAATAGAATCATATAAATTCACCAACATGTTGGCAAGATACGCATACCCAAAAAACGTTCCCAGCACGTATCATTTTTTTTTGTTCAGAATACAGCATGTACGAATTTGCATTGAAGTAAAAATATAAAAAAAGCTAAGAAAATCCTAAATTTAGCTGATTTAGCATTTGAGATAAGTTTAACAAAATATTTTTCATTATGTCATATGTTCCAATTTTTTATGGCTGTGCTAAAAACAGAACCTCACCCTCCGTAATTCAAATATCTACGTTATTAAAAATTTGAAAAATTTGAAAAATCTAAAAATCTTGGTTTTTCAAGCATTATAAATGTGAAGTTTTTCACAAAATTTAAACTCCCGAATTCGAGCGTTTGGGTTTTTTTTGACATTTTGAGCAAATTATAAACCAGGTATTAACCCTTTTGATTATCGCAGACACTGAGAGCAAATCGAGACTTCTGTTTTCAGTGTAGGAAAGAAAAAAAAAACTGAATGGTACCCAGGAGCAAAGTTTAACATTAAAACGGTATTCACAAAACCGGCGTGGGCGCGCTGCGCCCCACGCCACGCACGCCATAGGGGCGTTGAGCGTGACCACGCCGGATTCGTAAATACGTCTCATTAAGCAGCGTTGCGTTGACGTGTTTGAAAAAGCTCCAGAAATCCTTTGGTAAATGGCCACAGTTCCGGAGCATAATACTTTTGGGTAGAATTATTTATAATTTAAAAACAAAAAATAAATTTTATTAGTTTCAGTAGATTTCAGCATGATTCCGACGACCCCACTCAGTAGCGAGGAAGAAGTGGCAGCCAAGTGTACGTACAGTATTAACAAAGACAGTCCTGATGGGGAAAAACTACGTTTTGCAGTTATTGGAGAAAAAGCTTATCACGTCTGGAGTTGTGATACTGGTAAGATATTTACGACATAATAGACCTTTATGTTTGATTAAAAAAACTAAATTCTGTAATATTTAGCATATTTATTGTGTAAGTATATGATGCGACATTTATATTTTAGGCACTGAAGATTTTGGAATGCTAATTTACGGATGCACTGCAAGCAACCCGGGGTCTGCCGAAACCTTTAATATTCTTGATGCCAATGGGTAATAAATATAGAACTATTCTTGCTGGTTTTATTCGTACAATATCATATATCTTATTTCTATATGATTAGTTGAAAGTCCGAAAACTTATAAACTCACATTTGACTTGAAAAAATACCAGACAAGTTTAATTCCTGCCTTGTTTTTTTTTATTTTAAAATGTCGATTTATAATTTCCAATGATTGTGAAACGTGATATTTATCCCTAAAATGTCGCATTTTTTAAAAAAGATACAAAAACTTGTTACTTTTAGCGTTTAAACAAAATTTTCATTGTCTAATCCTATCTTATTAGATTGTTAAATTTGTGACAAGTTAGCTTATGTCAATAGCATTCATTGAGAAATATAAAACAAAATAACATTTACAAGCGTCTTAATGTTGCAAAAAAGCCTGACTATAGTTATTAGCAGAATAAATGAAATGAAATTATTTTATTTTTATGGGTTAACGACTAAAGACAAAGTAAGAGTAAAGTTCTACTGTGTTGACGTAACAAATATAGCCACCGCATTAGACATCATGACGTAACAAAACACTATCAACAAATATCAGATCGTGCAATTTCATGGAATTAAAAGTTGTTTGAAAATATAAACAGGTAAATAAATAGGTATATTTTTATTTAATGTAGGTGCATTGTGGACGAAATCCTTCTAAGTGAAGTAAACTACGAAACTTCAAGAACCAGAGCCTACGCCAGCACTCACGTTTATAAATATTCCGATACGCCATCCATTTATTTCAACTGCAACGTCAAACTCTGCAGCCGAATCACGGGAGAATGCGACGGTCTCACGGTACGCGTACAAGTCAAAACCAGCATTAAATCTATATAAATCGGACTCATTTTTGTATAGGAGTACAATTCGGCCCTGGTGGTTGCAAAAGGGGGCCATTGATAATTAAGACCTACAGGAAAATCGGACGTGGTTGGTTTATTTGTTGAGAAAATAAAAAAAGGACATAGTAACAAAGTAAATTAAAATAATCTAGCGAAACTTATATTCATTAACCACTTTTATTTGACACTAAATTAGTTTGATTTGATTGTTTACTTCATGACCTCCTTATTTTTTCTCTTAACAAATATAACATCTGTTTTGATTTGTCTTGGGTGTGTTTTCCAGAATGCCCATACACACGTAATCTTAAAAATCAACCCCATAAAAATATTCAAAAAATGTCAACGAGCTGCAACTCTCGGTTCTAAAACAGTTTTAAAAATAATAATATATATTTGTTATGTGAAAATTTGCAAATTTATGATAATAATGAGCTAGAAATTTTTATTGTATACATTATTGCAAATTCTTATATCTAATTAAAATGTGTTACTTTGCTTTTGAATTGAAAATTGCCTATTATTGTAACAAAATTAAGTAAAATATATAAAATGTTAAGTTCGGAACAAATATTTAGCCACCTAATTGTCCCAAGAAAAAACCGGAGAAGAAGAGAAAACTGAAAAAACAACGTCTTCGACTTCGCAGTAAGCGTAATCTGATCGATTCCGACCAGGATTCGGACGAAATACGCGGAAAGATAGAAGAGTTTCTTGAAACGCCTAAGCTTGGCCCTTCTTTGGATTTCGGACTGAAAAGTGACGAAATTATGGTTTTTGAAAACCCTCTAGATGCAGAAGACGCTGGTAAACAAATTAATTTGAACTTATTTTGAGACTTATACAGTCTTCCATTATTTGAATTAATTACTTGCACTAAGCCTGGTGTTGTGCTGCTGTATTCAGACAAAAACAAGCGTAGAACAACCACTTAAAAATACCATATATATTCGCATTTATAATAATCATAATTGTCAACCAGGCAAGGCCTGGTCTGGTTCTTGCTTTGTGTTAAAAAGTATGGCTCTAATATAAATTTTTGAGTTATTTTAATATAAACATCAAAACAGGCCCTTAAAAGTGCGGTTCGGACTCAAACTTTTTGTCTTCGATTTTGATATTTTTTTGTGAAAACCTCACCCCTGCCCAATATCCCACCAATTTTTTTCATCAAATATCTCCAGTGGTTCAGGCAGGAGAGATATGACCCCCAAAAAAATGTTTTTTTCCAACAATTCTGTACTTGAACAATTGCTTAATGGGTATAATAATTTAAGTTAAAAATATCCACTTAAAAAAAGCGGCTACTTTTTACTTTAAATTGATACTTTGATCGTTGAGATTGGTGCAGTATTTGTCGAGATATTGCGTTTCTCGTACAAAAAACTCGCAATTTTTTCGCTAAAAATACGAAGTGTAGGAAAAAAATGTTGGGCAAACTTCATAAAATCACTGCCGTTCTTTGATGTTTTTAACAAAAAAATCGAGGGCTTTTTGTACGATAAACGGAATATCTCGACAAATACTGCACCAATCTTAAAAATCAAGGTATCATATTAAATTAGAAAGTAGCCGCTTTTTTAAGTGAATATTTTGTAAAATAAATTTTTATACCCATTGAGCATTTTTTCAAGTACAGAATTGTCGAAAAAAGCCATTTTTGGGGGGTCATATTTTCTGAACCAGTGAAGATATTTTGATGAAAAAATATTTGTAAGCTATTGGGGCAAGGCTAAAGTTTTTAGAAAAAATTATCAAAATCGAAGACAAAAAGTTTGATTCTGCACCGCACCTTTAAATGAAATGGAATTCTTAGCTTTGTTTTTATTTGGACAATTTGAACAAAATATGAATAAGTTCTATTTGCTCAACGCTGTTTACCTTACAGCATATGAAAAAGCGCCTTTTACTGTACGAGAGAGGGTACAAAAAAATAAAATTTGAAAAAATCTTAGTTTTCTTAGTTTCTTAAATTTTAACCTATACTTCATAAAAATTGCTACATGATGATATGTTTCGCTACGTTGAAGTGCTTTAATATATCAGTTTGTGCTAAATAAATTTTGGTTTTTTAATTTAACGTCACAATAGTTAGAAATTCTCACTAAAATAGTATTTTCGTAAACAATGATTTCGAATAGTAAAGATAAAGTTAAAATTTGCGCTTTGAAACTAATTTTAAACCTACATAGGTTTTTTAATGTTTCGGTTGTAAAAATATTCAAAATTTAAAAATTTATTTTAAAAAGTCCATTTCAAACTTTTTTAAATTGAGCATTTTCTGTAATTGAAACATTAAAAAAACTAGAAACGAAGCGCGCCAGCAGCGCCGTACCTACGAAGCGGCAAAAAACTAAAAATCCCCAAAAACTGTTTTTGGTTTTGTAATATTAAAAAGTATTTAAGAAATTTTGAAGAGAAGGGGTCGAGATTTTGAACCAATAAATATTTGAAATATTTTAAACTGTTTCTCAATTTCCCCCCTACATATGATTGACGCTAGTAGTTATTGTACCCTCTTCCTGCACTAAAAAACCCTTATAGAAAAAAACATAAACTAATAGAAAAAAAACTTTTTTTTTAATTTTGCGGCATTAAATTTTTTTTTATTATTGCCTCTGTTTTCAATGAAACAGAAAAAAAACAATTTTTTAAAGTTTACATCTTTTTTGTACAATTTTTTTTATAACAGTTCTGGTTTTGAAGATGACGGCATGCATCAGAACATTCGGTTATGTTTTGCTATGTTTTAAATTTTTGGAATTTATAAAAACATATGGGATATGGATAAACTTTTTTTATTTATAAAAAAGCTCAAGACAAAATAAAAAAATATGTAAATTTTCATAATGTCAAAAGATCTTTTTAAAAAACTATACAAAAGCAATGTCACATCAAAAAAAAGTTAAACCCTTTTGAATTTTTTCGAATCATTCCAATGTTTTGTTTAATTTTTAATAATTTCAAGCTCTTTTTTGTTTACAGAAGCTTTAATGTCCCGCAAACTTAAACACGGAATTCCAAACACCGCCACTGAAATCAAAGGGAATTTGACAACAAATTCTAAGCCGAACGAATTGAGCGACAACAATCCCCTTCAGCAGCTGGAAGTGTCTTACGATTCAAATGCGAACGTCTGCTTACCTAGCTCGGTTATGTCCACGATGGTCACAGTAACGCTGCTTTCGATAATCCTCACCGTAATTATTCTTATTCTCATCTTTACCAAAGTCATCGTTCATATTTGCTGTATAAACGACGCCAACAGCAATTCTAAACCAAAAGCTCACAGAAATCCCGGCTGCGAAGAGCCAAAACCTTTTTCAACCCGCGTTTACAACTTTCAAAACCCCGTAAGGGCGTGGGCCCAGCCTGTGATTGGCTGGTGGCCGAGCTCCACCAATCAAGGAACCAACGCTAAGTCACGTGATCCGAACAGAGAAAACTTGGCCACATATTTCAATACCATATACAGGTAATATGGTTCGATGTTGGAACAAAATCTTAATATTTCTACTAATTTGACGTCGGTCTGAAGTACTCAAGATTTTCTGTAGAACATTTGTGCCAGTTAAAAAACAATTTAAAATAGTATTTTAACTTTGCATTTGCATGTATGGATGAATAAATACATGGATAGATAATTTTGCATATCCTCAATCAAATAGGACATAAATTGCTGTTGTTAATATTTTATCATCTGGTGTAGAAAGTTCCGCCGACTTTGATTTGCGTATATAATTATTATTCTTTAAAAAATGCAAAAAAACTAAACTACCATTATTTTTCTTCTATACATTTTGTTTGTTTAGTGCATTCTTCATTGTGTGATAAACTATCAATATGACGCATCCAAGCTTATTGTAACTTCATGTATCAAACTTTACAGAAAAACATATTATAATAATCATTGATTATTTTGTAGTGAATAACGAGGCTACGGTTGGATCCATCACCAGGGAACTTAAAGCCGTAGAAAATTTTTTTAAAACTTGGAGCTGCGAAAAAAGCTGAAAAAAAACATGATTTGGGGTTAGTTTTAGGCTTTGGCTTTGGCTTAGGCTTAGAGATAAGTTTTAGCACATTTACACTTTTGGCTCTAAATTCCCCAATTCTGGCTCCAAGTTCCCCATTTTTGGCCTGAATTCCTGCTCAAAGTGTTATTCTAAATCATAACAACAGTGTTATTAACAAGTGTAGACTACATTGAGTTTGTGGGAAAACAATCATTCAAAATAATGTAATTTTTGTGATCGGATATAGGATATTGATAAGCTTTCATAAAAACGAAGATAAAAAACTAAAATTTATGTTTGAAAATTGCTTTAATTCCGAAAAATTTAAATTCACGCTGGTAAAAATCCATTGTTCTAAAGGGAGGTAATCCCGCGCTTTCAAAGGGATGCCGCATGCAAAAAGGCACCCGGGAATTTTTCTAAAAATATCGCGGTGCCTTTCTAATTAACCATTTTCCTAAGTCCGCGCATTTTTTAGCCATATTCGCACCTGCATTTTGAAGCCCTGGTTCGCCGCTGCTCCTCCCACAACCATTCTCACGGAGCAAAACATATATGACGTGATCACGAGACTATATGACATTTTGAGGGTCCCTAAAATCCTGACGTATAATTATAATCATTTCTAAAAAAAATTTTGACTCGGTTCTATTATCTGTCTAATTTTTTTTGCGTGGTGTGTTTAAAAACAAAATTCCGTTCTATGTTCTATTAAGAAAGCTGGCTTTTAACTTAAATAAAACAAAATAATTAAAAACAGCTTTTACGTTTTTTTTTTAATAAAAATCTTGATTTTTAATCAGAACTAAGAGAACAGCTTTTAAAATTATTTTACGGAAAAAAACTACGCAATTTTTGTGGATCAAAAATATTTTTAGTATATTTTTGATACTCCTAAATTGTATTTAATATGCTTTTGAAATAAATATACATTAAATTAAAAACTTATGCCTTTTAGTATAGTTTTTCTCTATACAGATTTTTTTAAAGCTCTGCTAAAACAAAGTAGTTTCTGGAGAAAAAAAATTTTTGGGCAAATATTTTTGTCAATAGTGTTAAACCACGATAGTCAAAACCCTCCCATTTAAAAGGAAATTGTTCAGTGTTAAAGACCTTTAGAGAGTTATGACCTTATAAATTCATTTTTAACCAATTAGGGCTTGGAAAAAATGGAGATCTTTCATTCATTGAAGAATCAATTTTTCCAAGCGCTAATTGGCTAAAAACGATTCTAACAGCTCCTCCCACAACCATTCCCACAGAGCAAAACATATATGATGTGATCACGAATACTATATGACATTTTGAGGGCCCAAAAATCCTGACGTGACATACTTAATTCAATAAAATAAAAATCTAGTCGCTAAAAATTATTTTGTTTTTACAGCCTGATACATGTATATAAAACGAAATATATAACATAATATTATATAATTGATGTTACAAAATATCTAACAAAATAAAATTATATCTCCACGATGGATTCTATTAAGTTGAAAATAGCTGGGTGGTAAAATAACCACTCGCTCTTTAAAAAAATATCACAATATCACGTGCAGAAAAACAGTTGACGCAGCTTTATAATAAT
Source organism: Microlaimidae sp. YZB2_3 (assembly GCA_030248175.1). Lineage (NCBI taxonomy): Eukaryota > Metazoa > Nematoda > Chromadorea > Desmodorida > Microlaimidae > Microlaimidae sp. YZB2_3. The sequence goes on along the minus strand of JASAMX010010287.1, from coordinate 16,226 downwards.
TGGCTACATCATCACTGACAAATTTTTAAAATTTATTTCTGGCTCACGCGTTTATTCTTCATTTCTTCCTGACGGAGAGCGGTCACGCCTTTAATTTCAGCCTGAGTCATTTTAGCTTTAGTATACTATTTTTTTATTTTTTGATGCATTTACTTTTTTTATTTTTAAGAATACTGTTTTAGTAAATTCACCAAGAAATATATTGCCAATTTTCAATAAAATCTTGGTTCGTGTGGAATTTTTATATTTTGATTGAACCAAAACGCCATCAGATAGCGTTAAATCAAGAAACGAAAGTTTTTTGCCAAAAAACCTTGAAAAATTTATTTAAAATAACTTGGCATGTTCTAAACCGCCTTATATTTTTTATAATACTTTGAAACTGAAAATTTTAATTATATTCGGTCAGTAAATAAGTAATTCTTAATTTTTAAAAACCGCTAAGCAGTCCATCTATATTCATTTGTAATGCTAAAATTTTAACAAAACTGTAAAAATCATCTTAAGTTAAAAATCATCTTAAGTGCTGTTTGATAAACTTTATTTATTTTTATATTAATTATATTTTTAATTCTGCCTATTTCTTTAAAATAACCGCACTTCATTCTTGTTTATTAAATTATTTTTATAAATGTTGTAAATTAAAAAATATGAAAAATAAAATTAACAATAATTAAATGACAAATCGACTTATCCTTTTAACAAAAAGCAAAAAAATTAAAAGGTTAGACTTCAAATTGATATCTGTTTACAGATCTTATGCAAAACCTTTGCTTATTAGATTTGACGTTTCCAGACAGCTTTGAGTTTAGTTAAAATTGTGAATCATCAATTGTATTTTGTGTAAATAAACATATTTGTATGTGTTCCAAAGCAAGTCAATATTTTTGAAAGATTAAAGAGTATGTACATACCAACCAAGTAAAACAAACAAAAACTACTCGTGTTGGCAAATTTTCACATTATTTTAATACCTTGCTAAACATTAAAACTGCATCGTTTGTTTGAAATTTGGTTCTGATGTCTGATCTAAAATTTGAAAATCAAAAAGTTTCAAAAGTATGCTAAAAAGTTAGACTATATAAACCTTTTGTTTGTTTTTCTTAAATATAAAAAAATGGTACTTTACTTTCGCAATATTTTTTCATTTTATTAAAGAAATTTTTTTAATATAACAAAAAAAACATGACATATAATCAATTCAAATTTTTATAGTGGTTTTTGGAGCAAAACTTTAGAATTAATGTGCCTATATTTTGGCTTACGAATCCGCTGATGGGAAGGGTGGTATGGTCAACCTATCAGTTTTTTCACGTCTCAAAACCACGTTTAATTTGCATAGAATGCTTGTTAGCTTAACTAAACTTTAATAATAAAAACAGTAAGTTAACTGACTTAAAATCGACCAGGGACCTATTTCATAGAGGTTTTCTAATTGTAAATATAAACGCATTTAATTTCTTCTTATTTTATTAATTAAAAAACACGTACGTAACTGTGGAATTTACGGAATTTACAGACATGTAATTTTTTAAATTCAAAACGCGATTTTATTAATATAATTTTTTATTAAAAATACAAAAGAAAAATATGCGTTTATTAATATACAGCTGTAAATTAATTACAAGCAATTTTTATGAAATAGGCCCCAGGCGTTAATTTTGGCCACTGGCTGTTAATTTTTGCCATACGTAAAGTTATTAAAGTAAATACATATGGCTAGATTAGATCGTTATATGATCCATCTAACCATATACGCAGTTCATTTCTTAACTATTTTTCCACTATTAATTGATTTAAAAACACGTTTAATTTAGTGTACTGCTTTTTGATTAAAAAATGCTCTTTTTTATTTAGAAAAATAAATTGAAAAATCATGGAAAATTCCGTTGAAGTAGAAACAATTAAGAAAGAAATTTTCCAATTTGTACTTTTACATATTTCTTTCTTCCTGATTGAAAAAATCTTTTATTGCCGAAAAAGTCTATTTTCAATTTTGTTCTGTTAATGGATTAAGTTTTTGTCGTCATTTTCAATGCAACAAAACAAACAAAGTTTTTTAAGACACTTTTTTTTGACATGCAATATTTAGTTTTGGTGAGATGAAGCAAACATTGCATTCGACAATGATTTGGTATGTTCAAGTTTTCAGAATTTTTAAAATTTTTAATAAACCTAATAAACAACCAAATAAACAAAACCTATGTCAAAAATTCAATTTTCAGTATATCAATGTCCAAAATTAACAAGCTTCTCAAAAACAACATCAGAACTTCTTGTCTGCGATCTATTTTGTAATAAATTGCTAATTATTTTCAAGCTCAAACTGAAAACGTATATTTTCATTTTAACAACACCCGAAACAAAGGTTTTTAAAAAAGTTTTATATTAAATGGAATAATATGAAGCTAATAGTATATTGCTAAGAAATATTTATTAAAGTTTGTAAGAAAAGAGTTTTACTGAATTTTAATAAAATTTACCAATGAATATTGTCGATTTTGAATTAAATCTTGTTTTTTTCTGGACATACAGTTTTTTATGATTTTGAATACTAAACGTTGTTATTTTACAATCTTGTTTTATATAAATAAAGATATCACTTGTGTATTCCAAAACAGGCTGATGTTTTTTGACATAGATATACATACATACGAGTTCCAGTAATGTAAAACAAACAAAATTAAGTTTTGTCAAATTCTATGTTACATTCAATGCCAAATGTCAAATGACAGATTTTCGTTTGGATTTTTAAAATCTAAAATTTAAAACGTGTGATCTAAAATTTAAAACGATTTAGGATCGATGGAGCCTAGGGAACATGGAGCCAAAAATAGGGAACTTGGAGCCGTAAGTTGGAAACTTGAAGCCACAAATAAAAACCGCTAAAACGTGTACCTAAGCCTAAGCGAAACCTAAATCTAACCATTGTTTGTGGCTCCGTTTCAAAAAAATCTCCATGGCTCCAAGTTCCCTAGTTTTACCTCCAACGACCCCGTACATTTAAAACTACACTTGATGAATGCTCTAAAAAAAAGCAAAAACAGAGACAATTTCATCTCTGGCGTTTATTTCAGATGGAAAATGTATATTTTGATCGAATATGATTTACAATGAATTACGTCTTCCTTGTCCAAGTGTTCAGAAATAATTATTATAAAAAATGAATTAATAAAATTTTTTACAGAAATTGATCAGTTAAACTTAGAATTGTTTACTTCAATTATTCTATGGTCGGATAAAGGCGTTTGAAAAAAAAACAATCTTTGGCAATCCTCAATATTTTCTTCTAATTAGCATTAAAAACCACATTTTTAAAAAATCCTTGAGAAGGAAAAAAATCAACATGAAAGATTACCACAAAACGAAATTTTTTTTTAGAATTTTTAAATGTTTTTAAAAAAGCTACAGTTTTTTAAATGTACAAGGGCTAAAAAACTATCCCTCCAAAAATTTTTTCTTTGTTAATTAAAGCTAATTAGAACATGTTTTAAGTAATTACGGCGTTTGTAAAAATATATAGGAATATGAGAAGTGTACTTTAAAGCGTGCGGTTTAAAGTTTTTTAAACACATTAAAACGCATAAATTTTTAAATCTCGTATTTTCACACAACAAACAAAAATCAGTCAACTTTTAAATTTTATCACAAAATGACTAATTTTATAAAAAAAATGTATAAATAAAGTGAATATTAAACAATCATTGGTTGGTCCTAAATATTTAATTCAGTATTGCAAATCGTGAAGTTGAATCTTTTCCTTACTTAAAAAATAGAATTTTTTTATTAGAAAATGATTAATTTATAGGCAAATAAAATTTAGCTGACCGCAATATTTGCAGTATTGAATCGACTATTTAACAACAAAAATCTTCAAAATTTTTCACTAAAGCGGATTAATAACAAAAATTTAAAACTGTATTTTAATAATTATTTATCAAATTATTTAATTTGGAACCTAAATGGAATTTTTTTAAGGGCTAAAGTTGGTTAATTTTTGTATATTTTGTGAAAAGGTGGAATTAAAAAAATTCTGCGTTCTTATTTGTTAAAAAAAACACGTCATTACCGCACATATTTAATTGGTCCCCTCATGTCTGCATTTTAATTTTCAGCGTCAGCCAGATATGATTTAATCATAGTAAAACAATTAAACCCAACGGCACTGTAAAAGCGACAGAGCGGTCGCGAAATCCGTCGCGCAGAATAATTATAAAAAAAAACAATAACGGCAATGCCCATTGTACTTTGAATTAATTTTATTACGCGGCCTGAAATTGGTAAAAAATACAGCTAGAATGACATTGAATGTTTTGAATTTTGTTTTAATTTAAACGTAGCGAAATGTGTCAGTTCATTTTGTAATTTACATAAGATGGGCCAAAATCTTATACAAAATCTCTAATATTTATTCTATATCAATATATTAATATAAAAACATAGGTAAAAAACATGTATTATGACAGAAAGTAATTTTTTATGATTTTTTAATATCTTTTGCACAATAAATGACGTTTTCAGATATAAATTGGTATATTTTTGTTTTTATTTTTTTATTTTAACCATTTCAAGTATTTGGAAATGGATTTGAAATGAACCGCTGCCATTAATCCAACAACATTCAGTGTTTAAGTAATGTCGCTTCCTAGTGGCATTAGAGTTTAGTATAGATAAAGCGAATATTATGTAAACAGTCACAATTGAAAACTTTTAATTGCTTATTATTTTTAACAGGAATTGATCTTTATTTGCGAAGTGATAGTATATTAGCAAATAGCTTGGTGAAAATGCGTATGGATCTACAACAATTCTAAATTAGAAAATACTTGACCTCTAATATTTTACAATAATTTTTAAACAAAATTCCTAATGGTGAAACGCAAAGTAAACAGTTTATAAATCAATTTCCTATAGGCTGGTTTATACTTACGTAAAAACATCCTTTGGACAAAGTCTAAAGGACAAATACAGCGTAGAAACGTATGTAAAAACGTCCTTTTGACTTTGTCCAAAGGACGTTTTTACATAAGTATGAACCAGAACCAGCCTTATATCTCCCAGACCAAACTACTTTTTTAGTATTGGATCGATCATTTAGTTTAAAAATTGTCTAGCCTTAGTGTCAAAAAACCCAAATATCAAATTTTTAATATAATTCGGTATGAGCTGTTGGATTCCTGAAAATATTACTTTATTGGTACTTTACCCAACAGTAATTTTATTTTTTCGGATTTTAAAAAGGACTAAAATAAAAAGACTGAAAAACTTAATTTTCAAAAAAATCAAAATTAAAAAAAAATAATTCTGTATTTCCAAAAAAAAACTTTACATTGTCTAAGTATTAAATGAATTTAATATTTAGACTTCAACGTTATTGTGATTTCGTTATTTTCAGTAACCATTAATTATGCTAAAAATATTTTGCCAAAAAATTATAGAAAAATTAAAATAAGCTGATCTCGCGAAAATATTTTGTCATATGAGACAATCATTTTAAAATTTTGTCGTTACTATGTTAAAAAAACTACAGTTACATATGATACAAAATTTTACAAACTAAAAAAAATTCAATTTTAGCTGTTAAGACTGACATTTCTTTGGTAAAAATTAATTTGGATTAAATTTTTGTAGTGAGATGTTTAATTTTCGATATGAAACAATTTTTGTTCAAATTTTTTTAAGTTCAAATAAATATTACAGTTACAGGGGTAGGTAGCTCTGGTGTATTATGCCTAACCTAAAGCATTAGTAATAGCAAACAATATGTAAAAACACAATGCACATCATCAGGACACACATATAATCCGAAAACTTATTATTTTTGGTTTCTATGTTCCCTTTTTAATTAATGAAATTTCGTGTATTTTTTTATATAAAAATTTATATTTCGTGTATTTTTTTTTATATAAAAGTGATGTAAAAATAAATTTTGCACATACCGTTGGAAATTTTCTTAATTTTTAAAAATAAGAAAATTTCCAACGGTATGTGCAAAATTATTGATTGATTCGAACCCATAATTGATTTTTTGACACTTTTATTTTTTTTATTAATGGCAATTAAAAACTTCATTCCGATGCCATTTTCGGCAGCAAAAAACCAGTGTACAGCGAGAACGCACGTGGGGGCACTTTATATTATCTGCCTTCTATACCGCAGATACGTTTTTCGGTCAAACTGTGTAAAGACGCATGTCTTTTACGCGATGTATCTTCTTTTCTTTTGTACACGCCGTTGTACGTAAACTTATAATGCATTTCTGGTTGGTTGCTTGGTTATTTGATTATTGAAAATCGATTTATTTTTATTTTTATTATCATTTAAAATTATAAATGATCATAATATGAAATGTGTTGTATTGGTAATTTGGTAATTAGTCTTTTGTTTCATTAAAAATAATATATTGTTCGCCATTTTTAACTCATACACCATAACTCATACTTTTCTTGGTCAATTTATTGTTGTTTTTTGTGGAACAAAATAATAAATTGATTGTTTCGAGGTCAAAAATATGTCAAACCAGCGCGTTTTTACATTTCAAGAGAAGGCGCGGTTTTAGATTTTATTGATAGAGACGATTTCTCGTATCCTGAAGATTTCGAGAAGTTGGCAGCGCGATCGTTGACCGTGACGTCCGTCAGGTGTTTTTCACCCTAAATTTATTTTAAATATGAGTCAAAACAATAATATATATATATATATATATTTAACTGAAACTTCTGTTTGGAATCCACATCTTAAAAAAGATATAATACGCATTGAAAAAGTCCAAAGGACTTTCACTCGCAGGTTATACAGCAGATGTGGGTTTCCTCATGTTAATTACGGAATACGCTTAGCTGAGCTAGGACTAGAATCATTAGAGTCTAGACGTGTTAAAAATGATCTTATTATGTGTTACAAGATTTTAAACAATTTAGTTGATGTCGATAGTGATTATTTTTTTGAACGTATTGCAGAAAAACGTACACGCGGTCACAGCTTTAAACTTAAACACAAGCCTTTTAAAACCGATTTAGCAAAATATTTTTTTAGCAACAGAGTAATTTCGCTGTGGAACTCTCTATCAGATGATATTGTTACATCAACTAGCTTAAATATGTTCAAATCAAAACTAAAAGCCATAGTTATTTAAATGTATGTATTTATATTATATTTATGTACTAATATTTATTTTGTGTTCTTATAACATGATTATTATTGTTCGTCCTGGTGTTTATTAATAACCATGCACTATATTGCAATTGAAATAGCAACGTTGTACATAACTGTTACTTAATAGTAATCTGTACGACTATTATTAAATAAATAAATAAAATAAAATAAATATATATATATATATATATATATATATATATCAAGCGCGTATATAGTTTGGGTGAGGGGAGGCGGTGTGCCAAGGTCTCGGCGGAGGTTACGTCGCGAAGCGCCGTAACTGCGCCGCGTAGCGGCGCGAAGCCGACGCGAAGCGTCGGCCGGGGATTTTGGGGGGTGTCCCCCCAGCCCCCGGAGGCAAAAATTTTTTATATATGCACTAAAAACTGCTTAGAAATTGTCTCCACCGATCCAAATGGTCACAGATTTACTTTTGTTTTTATAACCCAGTTTCTACACAATTTGTTACTGTAGTAGCGGCACCAAGCTCACGCAAAGCGGTTACTGGGGGTTTGGGGGTTCACCCCCCAGCCGCGGGAGGCGAAATTTTTTTGAAATATGCACTAAACACTGCTTAAAAATTGTCTCCATCGATTTGAATGGTCATAGTTTTACTTCTATTTATATAACCTAATTCCTACACAACTTGTTTGTTACTATAGTATCAGCATCACGCCAACGCCAAGCGTTAGCCGGGGGGTTTGGTGGGTGTCCCCCCAGCCGCGAAATTTTTTATAAATATACACTAAAAACTGCTTAAATATTTGCCTCCAGCGATTCGGTCGTAGTTTTACTTCTGTTTCTATAACTTAATGTCTAATCATTTTGTTGGTTACTGTAGTAGCAGCACCAAGCCGACGCAAAGCGTCAGAGTGTTCTCCCAGCTGCTGGAGGCGAAATTTTTTAAAATCTGTAATAAATTGCTTAAAAAATGTCTCCAGCCAATCATATGGCTGTAGGTTTACTTTTGTTTTAATAACCTAATTCCTAAGCAATTTGTTTGTTACATACTTTAAATTAATATGATGTTAAAATTTGTATTGTATCCCAAAAAGTTTGTTGCTTAATTCTATTAAGAAACAACCTTATTTAAACATAAATAATTGCCTAATTTATTTAAAAATATATGCGCGACTGCAAGGGGTTTGTAACTTATAAGCAAAAGGTGCGGTTAAATATAAAAAAACGAAAAATACATTGCAGACTTTACCTTTCCGCGAAGCGGGAAAAATTTTTATATGGTTTTTAAGCACTTAAGATGCACTACATTTTTATAACCTGAAAATAAAAAAAGTAAAGGAGGGACCCTTACAAAAAATGGCTGGCTTCGCCAGCCAGGGGGGGGGGGCGGACCCCCCTTTCTAAGTATGGAAACGGCCAAAAGTATCCCTAAGTATGGAAACGGCCAAAAGGGGGGGGGGCGGTCGTCCCCCCGCCCCCCCTATATACGCTACTGATATATATATATATATATATATATATATATATATATATATATATATATATATATATATATATATATAAAAATATATATATATATATATATATATATATATACGTTTATTTGTTTAAAATCAAAAACCAACGGTTTGAATAATCTTAATTCAACCTTTAACTTTTATAAATTCTAAGCGGTTTATGTAAGTAGCGTTAAATCACTTATTGATTTTATTGATTACTACATGGTTTCCTTATGTTATTTCTTGAACAAATATATGCATTTGTATCTGCGCCACAAAACGGCGGCAAAACGAAACAAATGGCGCTTTCTATATAGGTGTAGTGTAGCCAAGAATCAACTAACTTATTTATTTGCCGTTTTTTTATTTTCACAAGCAATCTGTTATTTTTAGCTTCAGCAAAATAATATATAATGATATTGACATACATTATACATCATTTCGCTTCTTTTATAAACTTGTTTTTAAATTTAGGTTATCACAAGATGCTTGGTTTTTTCGTTTTTAACGGGCACAACACTCTCGTGTTTTTCGACCTGGATCAAGACTTGATCAAGCATCTAAAAGTACTACAGCAGGACTACCTGCCCGACACGTCGAGTAGCGGTTTTAGCTCGGAGAAAACGCCTAGTCCTGAACCTCAACCTGAAACGCACAAAGTCAATGCGAATTCCTCGACTGTCACTTCCGAATCCACGATTAAAACTCAATCGTCGGCGCAGAAAACTCAAGCTTACATCGAAGAAAATGCGAGCGCTTTGGATTTCAACGCCCTTAATCAACTTTTGGCCCCTTTGGTTCTTTTGTGGAGGACTAAACAGGAGTACGACAGGGACCCTTATTTGGAATTCGGACCTAAGAACGGGTTCAAGTTCTCTTTCCACTGGCTACGAGACCAGCATTTACTTTTCTGCATTTCACAGGTGGAGTGTCACCTGCATATTTTGCGTTTGGGCTAATTTTTAAAGTTAATATATTTAAAATAAGCAGATTCGTAAAAAAGATTTGTTTTCAACTTAAAAAAACTAAAAAAAAATGTGAGATGTATAACTGTACGTAGAGCTAAAAAGCAAATATGTTCACGGTAACAATTTAATTCTTATGAATAAAATAACAAAAAAAGATTCTTGCCAAGATTTATAGCTATTTTTATTTTAAAAATTCAAATTTTAAGCTTAAATTGTTTATCCTACATATGTAAATTAACCGGAATTTTTTAAACATTTTTATATAACCATATCCCATGCCGTTTTTTAAAATTAAATTGAATAATTCGTAAAAAAGCGAACGACTATCCGCCCATTATTTTGACGATGTAACTGCTGATTTACAAGGTCACGAGTAATTTTTTTTGAAAATAAATTTAAACTTTTATTTCGAAGAAGTCTTCCAGTGGTTATTGGTGTAGGAGAAAATACACAATATGTTTGATAAATCATAGAATGAAACTTAAATTGAGTTAAAACCTACGCAATTTGTGCAAACCAGTATAAAACGCACCAAAATTCAGCTTAAATTACTTTAAATGCTAAAAAAAATACGAAAAATCTTTCAAAACAAACTATATCACAGTTGGCTGATTACTGTACTATTCTGTACATTTTTTTTTGATATGTTAAAAACTTAGATGTTTATATATTTACTTTTAAAGGATTTGATTGTGTTACTCTATAATTGGGTTTTCAGGGATGTTGCACCAATCAGCTTGTTTTAATCAAAATCCTAAATTATTGTTTTTTTGGACCTAAGTGTGTTGTTTTCCAATTAATCATTTATTAATACCTACACCGATTAACCTTTGGCGTGGTGGTATTTAGCTTTATTATTTTACAAAAGACAAGGGACTCTCTGTTATCATCACAGCTTTTTTTGTTATTTTTTTATCATGGGTGGCGGTGGCCGCGCCAACAACCGAAACATAACCTTCTTCTTCTTCTTATTATTATTATTATTCGGACCCATCCTTAAAAGCGATCATTAGTCAGCTAGCACTGATTAACCTTTGGCGTGGTGTTATTTAGCTTTATTATTTTACAAAAGACAAGGGACTCTCTGTTATCATCACAGCTTTTTTTGTTATTTTTTTATCATGGGTGGCGCGGGAGCGCCACGGGGCGATTTAGCCCCGTGGCGCCGCGCCAACTATTATTAGAGAACGTGGGTAAATTTTGAAATTCAGAACCTTCTTCTTCTTCTTCTTCTTCTTCTTCTTCCCCTTTCCGCTTGCGGGTTTATTATTATTATTAGGTTCTTGGTCCTTGCTTTTATTATTATTATTATTATGCGTGGCGCCACTGCGGCGGATTTAGCCCCGTGGCGCCGCGCCACTATTATTAGAGAGTGGGTAAATTTTGAAATTCAGAACCTTCTTCTTCTTATTATTATTATTATTATTATTATTATTATTCCAACGCTCCATCCTTAAAAGCGATATTCCTCATTCGTTACTGATTGATCAAAAATAAACATGGGCTCATAAGAAAGAAGAAGGAATTACGCAACTTTCTTAGGAAGCACTTTTTTGATTTAGGTCCTTGTTATCGATTTATTGATCAAAATAAAAAATTTGAAAAATAGACAAATAAAAACTCCACAACCGCACAATAACAGCCTTTTGGCAACAATAAGGATTGTACAGAGCAGACAACCAACATCCCCTCATAAAAACCGCACAAAAAAAGCAGACCGGTTTTAATTGGTGGCAAAAACGGAACCAGTTCCCAGCGCCATCTGCTTCAACCGCGCGGAAATCGGCGAAAACAACAGAGTACTTTTTTTAATTCTTGCATTACTGATGACAAAATTAATTCAAAGTTTTATTTATTATAATATAACAATAAGCATCGGTGGCGCGGGAGCGCCACGCGCCGGTAGGTAATCATCGGTGGTGCGGGGGTGCCACAGTGCAATTTAACGCACCGCGCCAACTATACTTAGAGAACGTGAATAAATTTTGTAATTCATGTTCATCATCTTCTTCTTATTATTATTTTTACTTTATAATTATAATTGCAATCATTTGCGCACGGCATCGTGCAAACTATATTTAGAGAACGTAGGTAAACTTTGTCTGGAGCGCCACTGCACCACACTAACTATAATTAAACAACGTGGGTAAATTTTGTAATTTAAATTCATCATCTTCTTTTTATTATTTTTTATTTAAAAAAGTATATCTCGGCAACGGAATGATTATAAACATATGTCATTGCGCATCTAAAACTATAGTTTATTAGGCTATTTTTTAATTTAATTCAAAAAAAGTGGTAGACTAGCCTTGAAAAATGCTCTAAGAATAGAGCAGGAAAAAGGGGCGATTTTTTTCCGGGCGTATGTTTAGACAGAAAAGATGTGGACTACTCTGCGATGGACATTATGTGGACTATAGAAAATTTGCATTTGGTTTGGGCAGCTGCTTACTAAATAAAAATTTCAACCATATGATAATGATTTGTTTATACATTGATCTAATCACACTGCACTGTTGCATTTTTTTTAGTTTGATGAAATGTCAATTAAAAAAATTATACTCACAGCAATCTTTGACAAGCGCGAAATCACCACTTTTTCAAATTTATAGTTGTTTCTTACACATACAAATATAACCTTCAAATTGAAAAAGTGGCGATTTCGCGCTTGTCAAAGATTGCTGTGAGTATAATTTTTTTAATTGACATTTCATCAAACTAAAAAAAATGCAACAGTGCTGTGTGATTAGATCAATGTATAAACAAATCATTATCATTTGGTAGAAATTTTTATTTAGTGAGCAGCTGCCCAAACCAAATGCAAATTTTCTATAGTCCACATAATGTCCATCTCAGACTAGTCCACATCTTTTCTGTCTAAACATACGCCCGGGGAAAAATGGCCCCTTTTTCCTGCTCTATTCTTAGAGCATTTTTTAAGGCTAGTTAATAATTTAAAAACACATTGGAAAATAATTTGGATTTACTATCAAAATGAACAAAAATAATCAAGCTGCTCAAACCAGGGATTTACGTGTGCTAATCAAGCTTACTACTACTTCTCCAAAAGCCAATTGGTAGAAACCTAAAACAGGGTGTTAGTTAGACTAAAAAATGTGTCCTGTGATTTTCGTATGACATAAACTATTTCACGGCCAAGTTAAAAATGTTAAATATAAAAGAATTGTTAATAGAATTTAAGGGGCCATTGGGGTCCACTAAAAACTATTATATAACTAAATGATATATTTAGCACGTTGTTTAAAACATGTGATAATCAGCAATAAGAAATTAACTTAAGAAATTTCATTGTATTTTCAAGAATGCTGTTTTAATTATATGGTTTAAGCAATCCACAATACAATGTAGATTTTTTTATTAGGTAGACGTATTTATTACTACCTGAGGATAATTTTACATTTTTTGAATAATCTACATAAGAGGTTTTTTAAACAATGCCATTGAATATTCCATACTTTTTCTTGGTTTTCAATGAAGGTACTATTATACCTATTGACAGAGCAAAAAAACACATACGGATACAACCGAAAAAATGTCTGCTACAAAATGTGTAATCTACATGAAAAATTTTTCCACATGATACAGGTGAAATAATTCAAAATTCAATATAATAATTCAGAATTCAAAAAAAAGTGGGAATATTTAACAGTATTAAGTCGAATAACTTTCACTCGTTCGTAGATGTAGATTATTCAACAAAATGTAGATTATTCCACAGTAAATAGTAATTATTTGTACCTGATGAAAAATATACACTGCGAATTGCTTCAAAGTAAAATAAAACTGTTTAACGCAAAGTCGGACAATCTCTCACTCTTCTGCATTCCTGTATTGTTTTATTTAAATGGAATAAATTAATATTTTCATAATGCACATTTATTTTTGATACAAACTAATAAGGTATTTACTTCTTGTTAACAAAACTCCTAACTAAGGTTTAAAATTTTATTAGCTTGTGTAGAAAAAAATATACATAAAATTTATAAAACATCAATGTATATCATTTTAAAATATCTTTTAAAAAATTTCTTGACAAAAAATAAAAAAAAATAGAAACATTAACAAAGATTTTCAACAACGTTTTAAAATAGCACCTAGTTAACGTACATTGTAGTTTTTCAAAAGACATTAACAAAGGGAAACCGTTGTAAACTGTCTTTTACTGGACCTACCACAGTGAGTGTGAGTATATAATCCCTTTTATGTTAATTGTCTTTTAATAAGCTAAACCATAAATAAATAAGACTAAAGATTTTTTGTCGTGAATGCGTAAACTGTCGGTGACACGCGTCCGTAACTCCAGCGGGAACCGCCCTGGAAGATCCAGAAGTACCTGGAAGCCGTGGTTTCGTCCCTGGACTTTTCCTTCGGTCCCCTTCTGTCCGTTCTCAGCGATTCCCGGGAGTGCAAGGCCAGCAAGCGCCTCTTCGCCAAACTCTTGGACAATATCAAACTGCAGATACTGGGCAACAGTCAAAATCTTCAATGGATCGCCAATGCCATGGACATCGCCGCCTTCCTGGACGAGGATCAGACGGGAATTTCACAGACCCTGGCCGCATTGGCGCTCGAGTTTCAAGTAAGATTCACATCATAGTCTATGAACATTTTGCGTGTGCGGCCGACGCCAAGAGTATTTTACCCGGAGTAGAGATCGCAACGTAATTTTTTCTAACGTCACGGAGTTTTAATAAGAAAATTTTTATTCCAGGTCCCAATAAGTGGTTTGCGTTTGCTGCCGCAGCAGAATATTTTTCTTGGCGTAGAGATTGGCCCGCAGTCTTATATCAGTACCAGCGTGGCCACATAGCGGTGTTCCCAGCACGGCATAACGCTGTGCTGGGCACGCCGTTTTTGTGAATACGACTTCTATACAGTTGACAGAGTTTAATATGCGAATTTTTGTACTAAAGCGTCGTTATTTTTACCCCAATGTAATTATGTAACCAATTTTAAGATTCGACTCGTTTTAGTTGTTGTGCAAATATAAGGAGTTAACGTCTGTTTTGGGGTTTATTTTGTAGTAATGTTTTCAAGTATAACCCAAACTGCGGCCACAAAACTATAAAATCTATCAGAATTAACACATATTTTAAAAATAGATATCCAAAATGTTTGAAGTGTTCACAAAAACTATTACAGCTGTTTTTTGTAAAATAGCTCTGTAACTCGAATTACTGTGCTGAATAACCGGCTTTTTAAATTAATTTTTAAAAAAATTTCCTAAACACATTAGTGGACGCTCTTTAATCTACTTAACGTTCATGAAATTTCCACAAAAATGTAAGTGCGCATTTTTTAAGTAATACCAAAGGTGGATAATCTAATAAAGGTATGTCATAGCGCTCTGTAGCAGCGTGCATCATAAAATCCAATTCGGGCCGCACGTCCGGCCAGAAGCCGCACGTCTGGCTAGTAGCCGTATGTCCGGCCAGAAGCCGCACGTCCGGCCAGAATTGGATTTTATGGTGCACGCTGCTACAGACCGCTGTGACATACCTTTATTAGATTATCCACCTTTGGTAATACGTGCCAAACTTCACGAGAGCAAAAAAAATTCAAAAGAACCTCGGGATTGTTCCGCGCTCAGTACATTAATCTTCACTACACAAAACTTATAATATGACGTTGCGTCATGGTTTTAGAGGCTGGTTTTTGATTTTGCAAGCGCCAATTGCCGATTGTATTTCACTGATACTATGTCATAAATGGGTCTAATACTCAGATCTTCAAGGAAACAAAACCATTTGCTACTGTAGGAAACATGCAACATTGGTTTGCGAAAATCACTTTGGGCAATACGGTAGCTTCCTCTTGCTTTTTAGTAAATTTTTTTTATTATTAAAAATGTTATAATTTCAGGTTTACCTCGGTAGTTCCATTTGTCTTCTAATAACTAACGGTCGACTGATGTCCGCCCAGCAGAATATCGTCGACCACGAATTGGACGTTACCAGCTCATCGATCAATCTGTCGGGCAGTGGAAAAAAGGCCCAGTTAACCGTCCTGTCGGCGGCCGATACGATTCTTCTCACGCAAATTTGCCCAAAAGTTTCTCACGCCCAGCAGGGAGGGGGAAAACCTAAACATAGTCAGGTATTTAAGTTATTTTCTAAAAGAACTACTTCTCGTTTTTACAGTTTCCTGATCTAAGTATTTCATGGCTGTTTTTTCTATTTCAGTACATATCAACATCCTGGGCTTAGCATTGCTCCATACGAACCAACGAAAAACTTTTGTAAAACAAAATTCAAATTTTTTAAAATTTTAAAAAATTTTTACTGGTCTTCATAATAAAGTTTTAAAAAATTCAATTTTTTTTTTACAAAAGTTTGCCGGTGTTGCTCTGGTAAGCGATGTTAACCCCAGGAAGTTTATGCGTACTAATGTTCCTAATGGTAAATAACTTTAAAAAATGTTGACTGAGTTTTCATAATAAAGTTATTTGCCCTCAAACAAATTATAGGTTTGGCTACAAGAACCGGTGGGTATGGTTGCACCCGGAGGACGAGAATTGCCCTGTCGCCACACGTCAGACGGGAGCTTTCGCAGCGATTTCAATGGGATCTGTTCCGTTTTGAAATCTCCGGCACCCACCTGCTGTGTTTGGGCAGGTCCCTCG
>JASAMX010010286.1:0-16733 GCA_030248175.1 Microlaimidae sp. YZB2_3 | reverse complement strand
CTTTAACACAGGGGGAATAAATATTCTAAGGGGGGAAGATCTGTTCTGGTGTGAACCAGAATAAATCTTTCGGGGGGAAAATCTGTAATGGGGGAAGATCTATTGTACGACACCGGATTGTAACAGAAATTTATTCGACTAAAAAATCACAGGCACTTTACGTGTCGTTACACTTGATTTACGTCGCAATATCAAGAACGCAGAAAGGAAGAGAATGTCTAACTGCGTGTTGAACAGTTGTTCTCATCAAATATCCTACGTTTTTTTGTTGAATTCAACTTTTTGTTCAATTGTTCTACATGTAAAAACGAAGAATATTTTAAATAAGTGATTTATTTGACAATTTTTTTAAAAAAATTCATCTAGGAATTTCGCGTTTACAATTTTTTAGTTTACAAACACGCAATTTACATGTGGAATAATCAACAGTATTATGTGGAAAAACTGTCATGTAGAATATTCAACAAACTGCAGAATATTCCACGTGTTTAAACAGACATTTTACATAATAAAAATCTACACTGTGGATTATTTAACATATAATTAAAACTACTTTTTAACACAGATTCGGACATTCTCTTATGGATTCATGTTTTATGAATATCTATTTCAAATTGTCTCAAATTACGCAAAACTGTATAATTTTGAGTTTAAAACACAAAAAGTAACTCACTTAAATTCCGACAGCTTTAATTTCAGCCGCTGTACTTTTGCGATGCCCAAAATTATGTAATTAAGTGCGTATGGCTAGATATATCGTCACGTCCTGATCTTGATGTATTTAGTTGATTCACATAAGTTTGCGTGTGGAAAGCACTAATCAATGACTGAAATTAAGACTGACCGAATTAAAGTCATTTACCCCACAAAAACAATACAATTGAAAAAATATTTTAGATTCTTCATGTTCAATACCAAAACATTTTTTATAAAAAGAATATTCATAAAAACAAAAAACATATATACAAAAACATTTAAAAAATCTTAAAAAATTATCTGCGGATTTAAAAGTTTTCTAAGTGATGAAGGAAATGTTATCGTTAAAAGCCGTTTAACGACAGCTAACACCGCTGATTTTTGCCGCCTTAAAAATCGTGCGCTTGATTTTATTATGATCGATCAGGAACGAAAAAGGGCTTAAAAATTGAAGCATAACATGCAATGTCAATAATAATATAAACATCCAAAACTGAAGAAATATTACGGAAAATGTTTGTTTATAAATTAAATACAAATCTAGAACTAAATTTAAAGCTGAAACAGAAATCTAACGACTGCATTGATAAAAAATTAATAAAAAACTTTGCAAAAAAATTTTGTTTTGCCTCATTTTTGATGCTCAATTTTAATAAAGGAATACAAGAAAAATGATAGAATTTCAAGAAAATTTAAAAGCCACTCGTTAGCACACCAAAAACGCACTTCGGCAGCAGCTAGAAGAAGCAATTGACACATTTAAATCGCGGTTTTTATTGTTTTAAATTGTGTGAGTAAAACAGAAGTACTTAAACAAAATGAATACTTTATTCTTTTAGTTTTAAAGTTTTATTAATCCATTTTAGCTGTTAGTAATGGCAATATCCGGTTTTTCAGACCTGTTAATTACTTTTTTATTTCACTTAATCTATTACTGCAAGCTCCTTATACCATAACCTTAAACTTAAACAGGTTTATATAGAAAACTAATAAAACGTTCTTTTATTCGATTTTTATAATAAAATACTTTTATTATTTTTACTGTACTTTTATATCACACCCCAGGTACAGGCATTATCCTTAAATTGAACAAATAAAACTTATCTTTCTATGTTGCAATACAAGCAACGCATTTCTTCGTCAAAAATACGTACGTTTAACGTTTTTTGGTAAATACCAAAAATATTATACCTATTTCAAATACAAATAAATTCTTTGGTCTTCGTTTGAAACATGAAAATAACAATAGTTTTTACCGATTTGAGAATAACGCACAAAAATAATAAATTTGTGACCAATGTTTCTTTAAAAATTTATTAAGAAATTCTATATAGCTTTATACTAAATAAGGGCGTATTTCCATGGTATTTAAGCTAAATATCGACGTGCATGCATATTATCAGGCCATATAAAAACAATACATATGATAGGAAAAAATCATTTCCAACGATTTTTGTAGACATTATAGTTAATATGTACGCAAGTAATATTTTTTAACTATTTTAGTGGATAGCCAAGAGTCTGAGTTATACCTGGATATTCCGCTTAGTTACTAAAATATAACAGCTTAAAGTTCAAGGTTTGTTCAGTGCACGGAATTTCGGTACAAAGAAACATAGGTCATTTCTATAGTCAAATTAGTTTCATTTTTTTTTCTTCGATTTTTATTCAACAAACACATAGAATGGTTTTCGTTAAAAATATAACAGATCCTTCGTTCTTTTCGAACACTTACAACGTATGTTTTTAAATATTTATTTAAAATTAAACAAAAAACATAATACATTTAAGATTTGTCTTCTGGTTGGGGTAATGTACAACTTAAGTTAAACAAATCACAACGTAATTAAAAAAATTGCAAATTTATAATTAATTTTTTTGCAAAGAATTGCAGTATTTTGCAATTCTATATTTCGCACCAATTTTTTTTAGTTGTTTATAAATATTTAATTATGGTAGTTTTTCAGATTTTCACAAAAATAATAGTAAAAACCATTTTAGGCCATAAAAAATTTGTATCAAAAATATTTCAATTTATCAAAATATTCTATGGTACTGTATTTTGCGGCAGTTTTCTTATTTTTTATCTTTTAAAAATATTGTTTAACGAAAACTTGCAGCAAAGATGTCAAATCTTTTTTATAACATGCCAGAGATTTTGTTTTGTATTTATAAGAGTGAATTTTTTTCATGTACGTATATGCACTCGTTTTAGATTTCCTGATAAACAAAAAACAGCGCAATAAAATAATGTTGTTACTAGACTGCTGAATAACGCAATTAAAAACGACTCAAAAAAACCTGAATTACAAACATTTACGTTGAAAAATTGTTTAATGACGTAATGAGTTACTTATACCGTAATGTATACCAAGATGAATTTGACACATATGTGTTTAAAAACACATTATCTTAAATTTCAAAACATATTTTCATTTATAATTCAAATCATCGGACGATACATTATATACCTTGCTGCGTCTTATTGTATTTTAAATTAGCAGTCAATTACATAATTTTGCACAGACATATAACCGAGGGCATCTCATCAAAAAATCAATATAAGTCAAACAACGCTAATGCTAAGAACTCATAAAATAAGCAAAAATATTAGGTTTTTGTTTTACGCTAATTATGTCCAAAATACTATGTTCAAGTGCAAAACAGATGAAAAATAAACTAATATTTTTAGAAATATTTATTTTAAATAAATCAAAGTAAAACTTATTAGACAAAAAATTTGTGCAAAAAAACAACTAAGTTTTAGCTAGCTAGCAATTATTTTTACTTCAAAAAATATCCATAGATAGTGATCTGAAAAACAAATTTAGAAAAAAAAGATTAACTGAACAAATTCCATCGAGGAGAAAGGAATAAAAATAAAAAAAAAACAATAATTTAACCTAACAAAATATAACTGTGAATATGGATTAAATATTGGTTTGTTTGTGAAAAGTACTACAAAAATTAATTCAGAAATTTCTATTTCAGACACCAAATAAAAATAACTACAGCTTTGGGTACGTCACAGCTATCCATAAAATTCAAAAAGAGTAAACAAAACAACAAACCATCTTTTTGAAACATTATTCTATTTTTTAAGGTAACTTAAATATGGAAAATGGATGAATTTTGAGAAAAATATTCGCTTTGTATTTCGAGAAAAATAAATATATTCAAAAGTTTATAAAATCAAAATTTATCAACGTTAAGAGATTTAAGGTTTTTAACGCAGATTAAGCAAGAAGCAACAAATATCGAGAAAACAAAATTTTTGCATAAACACCGTTCAAAATTTTATTATGAAATAATTTGCATGATCCAAATAATGATAAGTTTAAAAACTTCAAACACAGAAATTTTGCATGTAATTAAAATTTTTTTATTTTAAAAAATTACCATGAAATTCATTTTAATTTAGCTAAAACATTCTTGAATCTATTAAAATTTTTTAAATAATAAATTAAGTGCTAACTAAAATACATGAAAATTAATTAATAAAGAAAAGAAGAATGAGAAATGAAGAACAAATTATACGGGGTATGTGTGGAATTAACCTAAATGCATACGTATGCATACGTTTATATGCATACGACGTATGCATAATTTTTTTTTAAAATTATGCGGTGCGGTAATTTAAAAAAATACGCGAGGCAGTGAAAATATGTTCCGGCCCGTAGATTTAGCCTCGATTTTGAAAACCTTATATTAAACGGATTTTTATGGGAGATAGCTCAAAATGACCGCCATATAATTTTGAATAAAAATAGCGTTTTAAATTTTAAAGTTTTTTTCGGGAATCTTGTTTTATTTTAGGTTATTTAAGGGTCTGTCGGCCGAAAATTTTATAGAGAGAAAAATGCACAAAAATATAAAATTTTTGTATCCTAAAAACATTTTCAATTTTCTAGTAAATCATTCGGGTTATATTACACTAATTTATTTAAAAATTTTGTCCATTATTGGGTCTAAATAAGTAGTAATAATACCATCTTTTGAGCTACTTTTTTGCAGATTCAAGATTTTGTAAAAAATAGCGAATAAATTTGTAAGCTCATACTAATCAACAATAATTAAATTATAAATCACCTGATAGAAGAGAAAATTGTCAATCTTTTTACGCTGAGTTTTTGTGGTTTTTTGTTGAAAAAATGGGTTTTTTACATTATTTATGACACTATTAAAATTGTTTGACTTTCAAAAAATTGGCCTATTTTTGAAAATTTGCAAAAAAAATTAATAACAACATTTGATAATTTTAAAACAAAGTACAATTTAACATTTAAAATACCATTTTATTTCTTCCCTCATTAGGAAATTTAAGTAGAGGGTCGTTTAATGCTTTTTAACCGAAAAATTATTTTTCCGAAGTTTGTCCATTTTTCAAAAAAACTCGCGAAATTGGGTGTTTTAAGCAAACGATCATAATATTTGTTCCAAAGCAGTTATAAAATAAAACAAAAACATTATTTGAAAAAAAACTAAATGAGCTTTGATAATGAACTTTAAATTCATGAGGTATTTCGCAAGTTATAAACAAAGTAAAATAAGCATTTAAGGAAAAATAGTGATTTTGGACTACGAAATACAGAAATTTTTTGTGCGGAAATCTTTTCATTTGTATCAGGTGAAGAATATTAGTGAAGTTGGGGTTTATATCTGTTACATGTTTATGTTTAAAAGCAATCGAGCAATTTTTAAGGAAAATAGCCCCCAGGTGAAAAAACTGTGTTTTTTGCAATAAGAGTCTTAAACTTGTCTTAATTAGAAAAACGTAAGTTCGAAAATTTGTTTAAAATTAAGCCAATTCGTAAAATTCCTTAAAAAATTTATGAAAAATTTTAAAAATGGTTAAAAAATAAAATGACTTCCTTTAAATTTTCTAGTGAGGGAATATAATTGTTTTTTAGACGTAAATTGTATTTTGTTTCCAATTTATTGGATGTTTTTAAATTTTTTGAAAATTTTTAAAAATAGGCCAATTTTTTTAAAGTCAAACAATTTTCATAGTGTCATAAATAATGTAAAAAACCCATTTTTTCAACGAAAAAACAACAAAAACCCAGCGTAAAAAGATTGACAATTTTCTCTTCTATCAGGTAATTTATAAATTAATTATTGTTGATTAGTGAGCTTACAAATATATTCGTTATTATTTTCCAAATCTTAAGTCTGCAAAAAAGTAGCTAAAAAGGTGGTATTATTACTATTTATGTAGACCCAATAATGGAGAAAATTTTTAAATAAATTAGTGTATTATAACCCGAATTATTTACTAGAAAACTCAAAATGCTTTTGGGATACAAAAGTTTTATATTTTTGCGCTTTTTTTCTCTCTATAAAGTTTTCGGCCGACAGCCCTTTAAATAACCTAAAATACAAAAAATTCTCGAACAAAGCTTTAGAATTTAAAATGCTATTTTTATTCTAAATTATTATAGCGGTCATTGTGAGCTATCTCCCATAAAAATCCGTTTAATATAAAGTTTTCAAAATCGAGGCTAAATCTACGGGCCGGAACATACATAGAAAATTGGCTTATTTTTAAAACACAAAAGAACTAGCACAAAAGTAACTGGATTAATGTTGAATAAAGTGTTTTTGCAAAAGTTTTTTATTTTTTTTATTCTACATTATCAACATTTTCATACAAAAAGTGAATTTTTTATGATTTTCCTAATTTTTGCTTTGTGTTTAAACTGCATCAAATTTAGAACGAAGCACTATATAACCTTAAAATAATTTCTATTTAAGGCTCAAAATTGTTAATTTCCATGTTTTGATATATTCTTCAAAATCGCTTTGCAATGCGTTTAACTAAATGCGCATTTTAAGATTCCGTTAATTTCGGCCACCTGAAAATTTAGGTGAAAGAACCTGCCGTTTTTTGCTGTTTTTAAATATCATTGTACGACCGTATTTATAAAAAAATTTTTTTTGCTCGTTTGACTTTGTTTTGACGTTTTTTAAGCCAAAAATAAAAATTCAAAAAAAAAACAAATTATTAAAACTTTTTTTTAAGATTTTGACATAATTATTTAAAGTCTTGCTTATAACTATTAAAGTTCGCAAACGGGAAAAATTAAGTTATATGTACCGAGAACAATACCTAAGGGTAAATTTGCAACTTTTAGAAATTTTTATTGTTCGTTTAAGCAATAGTTATGGCCAGTTTTTTGTAGGTGGCCGAAATAAATGGCACGCGCCTTAACTTCGGCCACTATAAAAAAAAGTTTAAACCTTCACTGATTTTTAAGTGTAACAGAAATATTCAAATTTTGCACTGGAATAACAAATATAGCTAGTGTTTGATTTTTAGGTCAAATTTTGGCTTGATTAAAAAAGCCAGAAAAAAATTATTCAAAAAATAAAAAAAGGTGGCCGAAATTAAGTCAGTTACCCTAAATGCATGCATTTGGGTTGGATCCACACATACCCTGTATAATTTATTCTTCATTTCTCATTCTTCTTTTCTTTATTAATTAATTTTCATGCATTCTTGTTGCTATTATAAAGTTTTATTTAAACCTTAAAAAAATGGAATCGTAATCAAATTAATATAAAATATTGTAATTAATTCTTATCTAATAATTATTTTGGTATTTGTTTCAAATGTAAAAAAATAAAAAAGTATTTCCAAAACAAAACACTAAACTTGAAACTTCTTTAGTAGCAAAAAAAATATCAAACAAAGTCTACAGCGGTTTTTATCACTAGTATTCAGAAAAAAATGGTTCGGGTACATTTGGAGTGAGTCAGCTTGTTTGCTTGCTTGTAGGAAAACCCTGGACTCGGTCCAAACTTGTACCCATTTTAAATGCGTCGTTTTTGACAGCTTGTTGTAAGCTTAATATTATGTTTTTTGCAGAAACAGTATATTAACAGACGTCGTATGTGTATGTGAAATTTTTTATTTTTAATGGTTTCAAAAAAAAAGAAATTTAAACCACGGTGTTAAAAAATTTTGCCCTAAAAATGTTTGGTTCCCAAAAAAGGAAAGTCTGAAAAATGATGCACGATCGGTCTATCACTTTCGTTCGTGTGGCCAACCCTCAAAGTACCCAAGTGTCCGAAATAAAAACGGGTCTAGTGAACAAATTTTTTCCTATTGTTCTGTGGTGTGCGGTCTTTCAATTAAAATGCTTTAGTATTTTCATTCACAGTATATTTTATTGGGCTGGATTAAAGTTTATAAACTATCCTGATTGCTCCATATATTTTTAACACCCTTTGAAATGATGAATATGAAAAAGAAGAATGTACAAATATGCGTAAAACTATTATAAAATGAATTTATGGATCACTGATTTAAATGAACCATGTTATTTCCAAAAGACATTTTAAAAAATCATGAAAAAACTGAACACCAAGACTCGCAGAAAGCACTAATACTAGAAATTGTAAACAATTTGATTAATTTTACTAACAAAGGGTCAGTGCATTTTTAAATGTTTTCGCTGTGTCCGGCAATATGCGAATAAGTAAATAAATAAAATAAAAAATAAAATCATAAATAAAAAAAAAAAACAAAAAAATTGGCCGCAATTTAAATCTTAATAAAAAAAATCACCGTTACAAAATCTTTAGGAAATACTCAAAAAAGCTTGTTCTATTAAGCTTTTTTTATTTTCTGAAGAATGAAAAAAATTTAGCTTATTTTGAGAACGAGGTGTGTTTTACCTTATCGGTTGTGGTGATGTAGTATCATTGATAATCGGTGCAATGTGTCTATTGTTTATGTATGTCCCTGTTTTAGAAGAAATAAATTTACAAAACAATTCAATACAACATCATTATTTTAAAGTTTATTTATAGCCAAACACACTGATATAAACATCATATTAATCCGTTAGTCATTTTAAGATATATAACGTTTTAAAGTTGAAGTATTTTGTCCAGCTTTAGCATTTTTGAACAGATCTTAAGTTATTAATAAAATAAAAAGTGTTAATTTAAATTAACAATTAACAATTTAACAATTTATTAACAAAAATTAACAATTTTTTAACAAAAATTAACAATTTAATTTAAACAACTAGAAATTTTTACGCGTTAACAAGCACACTTTATTGGTGAAAAATACGCTCATTTATCAATCAAATTGTTTTTGACTTTAATCAATTTTAAAACTGTTTTATCATGGTGGCGACCATGGTTAAACATAAATAGATATAATTAAGAAAACGTGGCAAATTTGGTGTCTTTTCTTCTTCTTCTTCTTCTTCTTCTTCTTCTTCTTCTTCTTCTTCTTCTTCTTCTTCTTCTTCTTCTTCTTCTTCTTCTTCTTCTTCTTCTTCTTCTTCTTCTTCTTCTTCTTCTTCTTCTTCTTCTTCTTCTTCTTTTTCTTCTTCTTCTTCTTCTTCTTCTTCTTCTTCTTCTTCTTCTTCTTCTTCTTCTTCTTTCTTCTTCTTCTTCTTCTTCTTCTTCTTCTTCTTCTTCTTCTTCTTCTTCTTCTTCTTCTTCTTCTTCTTCTTCTTCTTCTTCTTCTTCTTCTTCTTCTTCTTCTTCTTCTTCTTCGTCTTCTTCTTCTTCTTCTTCTTCTTCTTCTTCTTCTTCTTCTTCTTATTCAAAAACTAAGTCAGTTTTTGTTTGTAATTTACACAAGATAGACTAAAATCTTATACATCTAATATTTGTTTCATATGAAGATATTAATATAAAAACATAGGTAAAAAACATATATTATGACAAAAAGTATTTTTTATGCTTTTTTAATATCTTTCAGCACAATAAATGACGTTTTCTAATATAATTGGTAAATCTATATTTTTATTTTTCTATTTTAACCATTTCAAGTATTTGTAAATGGATTTGAAATGAACTGTTGGCATTAATCCAACAACATTCAGTGTTTAAGTAATGCGTTTCCTGGTGGCATTTGAGTTTAGTCTTGAAAAATGCTCTATAACAATAGATCATAAAAAAATTCCGGGCTGACGCTTAGACAGAAAAGATTAGAAGACTAATTATTTTTATTGGAAGGATAAAGACTCTAGCAATAAATAAGCTTTGTTTTAATTAGTACCTATTTATAACAATACCTGTTTTTATTTGATGAACTTTGACATAACCTAGAGATAATTTCTTTATAATCAGCTGAAATGGCAATAAAAAAATACTGACAACAATCTTTGAAAATATTTCTATCTCCTCTTTTCACATTTATAAGTGTTTCTTACACACAATAATTCAGTTTTTTTTATTTTCGAACCTAAAAACTAACAATTTCCTGATTTTCATTGATTATTGTGAATATAAACTTTTCAGATGCTATTTCACTTAATTATATAAGAACCACATAGAAAACAGCTTTGACACATTTTTTGAAATTTAAAAAAATAATTGACTGATTTACTTTATTAAAATCGAGCATCAATTTGTTTATTTTTGTATGTTCCTCTATTTCTTTTAATTGTGTATTTAATTTAGGCACAAGCAAACGGTTTTTGGTTGTAAATTGTTTGGTTTTTTTAGAAATTTTATTTTTTTAACTTTGCTTATAGTATTTACATTGGCTATTAATTTCAATCAAATATCGCAAAATATTGGTTGGCAAAATCTATGTCTGGCATAATGAAAGTCCTTATATCGATTACCGACTGAGACACGCCATAATACTGTTATTTGTAATATTTGAACATCGGCTTTGCGTATCCTGCTTTATGTGAAATGGATACATATAAAAAATTTTATTATTAAGTTTATACACAGACTTTTTCTCTGTGATTTTCTGAAAAATATTATTTTAATACAAAAATTATTTTATGAATGCATATCTATAAAACCAGCAGAACCATAAGTTCTATTATGGTTTTATAGAAATACATTTTTTCGTCTAATATTAAAATATATGTACACTACGAATTTTGGAATATAACAAAAAACAGAAAAAAAATTGCAAAAGTTTTTATTATTTACAAACTTTTTAATGGACAAAAGCATACATATTCATTGGAAGCTTTAAAGCTTTTTACTAAAATAGTTAACCACAAAAAATAGTTTTGTGTTGAAGTAATAAATAAATATAGCAACATCAAACGGTGTCCGGAAGAAATATCTTCTGCAAAATATCTTCTGAAAATATCTTTTTCGAACAGTAAAGTATTCGGCATTTTTTAAAACTTTTTGGGATTTTTCTAAAGGTTTTTATGTTTTTTAGCTTGATTTTAAGGTTTTCCTTAGGCTTAGGAAACGAAGTTTTTTTGTTATGAATTTAAAAATGTTTCCGAAGATATTATGCAAAATGTATTTCTTCTTCGCGCCACACAAACACATAACTTAATAAAAATATATAATATATTTTTCTAGTTATGTGTGTTTGTGTGGCGCGAAAGAAATACATTTTGAGTAATATACTTCGGAAACATTTTAAATTCATAACGATTTCGTTTGAGCCTAGAGGAAATTCTTTAAAATCGAGCTGAAAAACATCAGAAACCTTTAGAAAAATCCCAAAAGTTTAAAAAATGCCGAATACTTTACTGTTCAAAAAATATTTCAGAAGATATTTTGCAGAAGATCCTTCTTTTCCGGACACCGTTTGATGTTGCTATATTTATTTATTACTTCAACACAAAACTATTTTTATAGAGTTAATTATTTTAGCTAAAAAGTTTTCAACTTTCAATGAATATGTATGCTTTTGTCCATTAAAAACTAAATAATAAAAACTTTTCATTTTCTGTTTTTTGTTATATTCCAAAAATTCGTCATGTACATATATTTTAATATTAGACGAAAAAATGTATTTCTATAAAACCATAATAGAACTTATGGTTATATCCGTTATGCAATATACATTCATAAAATAATTTTTTGTATTAAAAATAATATTTTTCAGAAAATCACAGAGAGTTCTGTGTACTTAATAATAAAAATTTTTTATATGTATCCATTTCACAGAAGCAGGAGAGATACGCAAAGCCGATGTTAAAATATTACAAATAACAGTATTATGGCGCATCTCTCAGTCGGTAAGGGACTTTTTTTCATTATGCCAGACATAATTTTGCAACCGTATTTTGCCGATATTTGATTGAAATTAATAGCCAAGAATGTAAATACTATAAGCAAAGTTTAAAAAATAAAATTTCTAAAAAAACCAAAATTACGAGACCAAAACATTTTTTGTAAATACACAATTAAAAGAAAAAATCAAGGAACATACAAAAATAATGCTCAGTAAAAATTAAATCAGTCAAATTATTTTTTAAATTTCAAAAAATGTGTCAAAGCTGTTTTCTATGTGGTTCTTATATAATTAAGTAGAATAACCAGTCTGAAAAGTTTATATTCACAATCAATGAAATACGGGAAATTGTTAGTTTTAGGTTCGAAAATAAACTGAATTATTGTGTGTAAGAAACACTTATTGAAAAGAGGAGATAGAAATATTTTCAAAGATTGTTGTCGGTATTTCCACTAAAAAGAAATTACTAGTTATGTCAAAGTTCAGTCAATAAAAAACAGGTATTGTTATAAATAGGTACTAATTAAAAACGAAGCCTATTATACCTAGAGTCTTCATCCTTCCAAAATAAAAATAATTAGTCTTCTAATCTTTCTGTCCTCACCGAATTTTTTATGATCTATTGTTTAGTCAACATTTTTCAAGACTAATTTCAAATGCCACACAGCAATTTACTTAAACACTGAATGTTGTTGCAAAAAAAAAATTTCAACATTTCATTTTCAAATCATTTACAAATACTTGAAATGCATTATAATAGCAAAATCCAAAAATATAGATTTACCAATTATATTAGAAAACGTCATTATTGTGCTGAAAGATATTAAAAAAGCATAAAAAATACTTTTTTGTCATAATATATGTTTTATTATGTTTTTTATATTAATTACTTTCATACAAATATTTAGATGTATAAATTTCATCTATCTTGTGTAAATTACAAACAAAAACTGACTTAGTTTTTGAATAAGAAGAAGAAGCAGACGAAGAAGAAGAAGAAGAAGAAGAAGACGAAGAACAAAGAAGAAGAAGAAGAAGAAGAAGAAGAAGAAGAAGAAGAAGAAGAAGAATAAGAAGAAGAAGTAGAATAAGAAGAAGAATAATAGAAGAAGAAGAAGAAGAAGAAGAAGAAGAAGAAGAAGAAGAAGAAGAAGAAGAAGAAGAAGAAGAAGAAAGAGAAGAAGAAGAAGAAAGAAGAAGAAGAAGAAGAAAAAAGAAGAAGAAGAAGAAGAAAAGACACCAAATTTGCCACGTTTTCTTGATTATATCTATTTATGTTTAACCATGGTCGCCACCAAAATAATAAAAAACATTTTAAAATTGGATTAAAAGTCAAAAACAATTTGATTGATGAATGAGCATATTTTTCCACAATAAATACAGTGCTAACACGTAAAAACTATTATTGTTTTGCAATTAAATCCTAATTTTTGTTAAAAATATTAATTTTTGTTAATAAATTGTTAAATTGTTAATTGTTATTAAATTAACACCTTTTTTATTTTCTAATAACTTAAGATCTGTTCGAAATGCTAAACTGGAACAATACTTCAACTTTAAAACGTTATATTCAAAATGACTAGTTTTAAATTAATAATATGCAGTTTGGCTATAATGAACTTTTTAAAAATAATGTTGTATTGAATTGTTTTTTTGTGATTTCTTCTAAAACGGGGAAATAAACAATCAACACATTGCACCAATTATCAATAATACATCACCACAACCGATAAGGTAAAACACACTCAGTTCTCAAAATAAGCCATTCTTTTCAGAAATAACTTTAAATGAGACAAGCTTTTTTGATATTTCCTAAAGACAGTGATTTTTTTATTAAGAATTTAAAAAATACAATTTTTTGTACTTTTTATTTATGATTTTATTTTTTATTTTATTTATTTACTTATTCGCATATTGCCGGACACACGAAAAATTTTAAAATGCACTAACCCTTTGTTAGTAAAATTAATCAATTGTTTACAATTTATCATATTAGTGCTTTTCTATGCGATTCTTGGTGTTCCAGTTTTTCAGTGATTTTTTAAAATGTCTTTTGGAATAACATCATTTATTAAATCAGTGAGAATCATAAATTCATTTTATAATGCAGTTTTAAGTTGCATTCTTCTTTTTCAGTATTCCATCATTTCAAAGGTAAGAAAATATATGGAGCAATAAAATAGGTTATAAATGCCGGCCCAAAATAAAATATTCTGTGAATGAAATATTAAACATTTTTTTTTTTAATTGAAAGACCGCACACACAGAACGAATCAGAAAATTTGTTCGCTAGACCCGGGGTTTTTTCGGACACTTGGTACTTTGAGATTTGCGGCCGCACGAACGAAATACGAGACCGATCAGTACATCATTTTTCAGACTTTCCCTTTTTTGGGAACCAAACAGGCAAAATTTTTTAACACCGTGGTTTAAATTTCTTTGAAACCATTAAAATAAAAAATTTCCCATACATACGAGACATTTGTAACGTTCTGCAAAATAACCTGATGTTAAGGTTACAACAAGCTGTCAAAAACGACGCATTTGAGAGAGAATGGGTACAAGTTTCAATTCCAGGTTTTGCAGAGCAAGCAAACGACTGACTAGTACCTTTTTCTGAATATTAGGTAGGGAATAAAAGACCGTGTAATTTTGTTTGATATTTTTTTTGCTACAGTTTAGTGTTTTTGGAAATACTTTTTTTTTACATTTGAAACAACAGAAATAATTATTAGAATAAGAATTAATTACAATATTTTGCTGTAATTTCAATTACGATTCCAGTTTTGAGGTTTTGAAACTATAATAACAACAAATAAGTGTAATAAAGAAGAATGAGAATGAAGAATGAATTATACAGGTATGTGGAATTTTCGAGCCCCAAATGCATGCATTTAGGGTAACTGACTTGCGGCCACCTTTTTATTTGAATAATTTTTTCTGGCTCCTTTAATCAAGCCAAAATTTGACCTGACCGAACAATAACGCTGTTATTCAGTGCAAAAAGTTGAATATCGTGGAAGTTTTAAAGTTTTTTTTTTTCTGGTGGCCGAAGTTCAGAGCGCGTTGTTCGGCCACCTTCAAGCTCGCCGTAATTACTGCTTAAACGAACAATCAAAATTTCTAAAAGTTGCAAATTTACCCGGAAATATTTTTCTCGGTACATATAATTTCATTTTTCCCGTTTGCGAACTTTAATAGTTATAGCAATTTTTAAATAATTATGTCAAAAATATTTAGAACTTTTTTTAATGATTGTTTTTTTTTTGAGTTTTTTATTTTTGTATTTAAGAAACGGGGGGGGAAGTCAAACTTAAAAAAAATTTTTTTATAAATACGGTCGTTAAATGATCACGTAAAAACGGCAAAAAGCGGGAGGTCCTACACCTAACATTTTAATCAGCAAAAATTAAGACGGAATCTTTAAATTGCGCATTTAGTTAAAAATTTACAGTTTGCAAAGTGATTTTGAAGAATATATCAAAAGTTGGAAATTAACAATTTTGAGCCTTTAAATAGAAATTTATTTTAAAGTTATATAGTGCTTCGCTTCTAAGATTTAGATGCAGTTTAAACACCAAAGCAAAAATTAGGAAAATCATAGAAAAAATTCGCTTTTTGTATGAAAATTGTTGATAATGTAGAATTTTAAAAAAAATCGAGACTTTTGCGAACAGCTCTTTATTCAACATTAATCCAGTTACTTTTGTGCTGGTCTCCCTTGTGTTTTAAAAATAAGCCAATTTTCTATGCAATGTTCCGCCCGTAACCCCCCCCTCAAATTAAAAACTTTACCTAAACGATTTCTGAAAATACTCACAAACCGCTAATAATTTAGAATAAAAATAGCATTTTAAATTCTAAAGCTTGTTCGAGAATTTTTTGAGGTCGGCGAAAAGTTTTTATAAGAAAAAAGCACAAAATATAAAACTTTTTTGTATCCCAAAAGCAGTTTTTTGAGTTTTCTGAGTCAAATAATTTCAGGATTATAATACACTAATTTATTTTAAAAATTTTCTCTCCCAATTAATTCTCATAAATAATCCACCTTTTTAGCTACTTTTTTGCAGACTTAAGATTTGGAAAATAATAACGAATATCACATTAATCAACAATAATTAATTTATAAATTACCTGATAAAAGAGAAAATTGCCTACAATTGTTTTACGCTGGGTTTTTTGTTGTTTTTTCGTTGAAAAATGCATTTTTAGCTTATTTATGACAGTATGAAAATTGTTTTTTGACTTTAAAAAATTGGCCTATTTTAGAAATTTCAGAATTTCAGAAAGCGTCCAATAAATTGGAAACAAAATACAATTTCTAGTCTAGAAAAACAATTATCCCTTCACTAGAAAATTCAAGGAAGTCATTTTATTTTTAACCATTTTTTTAAATTTTTCATAAATTTTTTTAAGGAATTTTTATGGATTGGCTTAATTTAAACAAATTTTCGAACTTCCTAGTTTCTAATTACCGACAAGTTTGAGCTCTTATTGCAAAAAACACAGTTTTCATTATTATTTAAAAATTGCTCGATTGTTTAAACATAAACATGTCCACCTCTAAACCCCAACTTCACTAATATTCTTCACCTGATATAAATGAAAAGATTTCGGTACAAAATTTTCTGTATTGATTAGTTCAAAATCACTATTTCCTTCAATGCTTATTTACTTCGTTTATAACTACGAAATACCTCATGGATTTAAAATTCATAACTAATTAACTTTTACAATAGTTTTTGCTTTATTTTATAACTGCTTTTTAGAACAAATATTATGGGTTTTTTGTCAACGCCCGACTCACAAGACTTTTTGAAAAATGGATAAAAAAATTTTAATTTGATAAACGACCCTTCTTAAATTTCCTAATAAGGGAAGATGGTATTAAATGTTAAATTGTACTTTGTTTTAAAATTATCAATGTTTATTTTTATTTTTCAAAAATAGGCCAATTTTTTGAAAGTCAAACAATTTTAATAGTGCAAGTAAATAATGTAAAAAATCCATTTCAACAAAAACCACAAAAACTAAGCATAAAAAAATTGAGCGAGTTTCTATCAGAGCA
>JASAMX010010285.1:0-35430 GCA_030248175.1 Microlaimidae sp. YZB2_3 | reverse complement strand
CTAATTTAATGTCTAACGCCCCCCCCCACTCCGGACCAACTTGCCCCTTATGTATGCACCCCCGGCTACGCCCATGTCCGGTATGCAATTTTGTTTCGGTTTGCACAGCCCAACATTGACTTCCTAATACGGATGGAATTAGTAGATTTGGATGGGATGCAAATTACAGTAGGCAACACGAAATTTTCGTGACGGGGAGGATATGGGGACAAGTCTGGCGGCAAGTTACGGCCTCTCTCTACGGCCATCGGACCTCGATCCATCCTTCTCAGAAACTTGGCCATACCTTGGGTCTTTCCCGCCAGGAACTTCGCCCGCGGTGGAATCTGTGATAAATGGTTAAAAGTTATTCTACTTTTCAATTTTTACGACATCAGATTTTTTTGTTTCCTCATTATATGGCATATATGTTTATTCCAAATTTATGTTAATATATTTTTTATTATAAGATTAAGTGAATGTGTTACCATGACTTTAGCCCACTAACTGTAGTTTAAAGGCTGGTTTTGATATCTGGAGTGCCGCAGTTGACAAGTTACACGTTTACATCATTACGCCGTCATTGTTGCTGCTGTGTGTGCCGTGCGTTACTTTTCAGCTGCCACTCCGCTCTGCAACAGGCATTAGAAAATGTTCAGAAGCTATTTTTCAAAAATATGGCTCAAAGACAAACTAGATTAACTTCGAAGAAAGATTAAGAGGTTGTCAATCAGATAATTAGGAACATTAGAACATTATAACAACCAAAAACTAAAAATACCAATAAAACGGCGTTGCTCTGACATAATGAGCCACATGCAAAAACCCAACTTTGAGTTATGGCTATTTTAAAGTTTCAAAGAGTCCTCTGAAATCAGGTATTTAATCAAACTTACTGTAATCAATACCAATAATAGGACCCTAAACCATACATGGGCACGGGGGAACGCCCCCTTCGGTTAAACCCCCCCCGAAATTCTGAGAAGTGGGGTTTAACCCCCCCCCCCCCACTCAGGAAGTGGGGGAGAAAAAGTTAACCCCCCCCCAATTTCGGAAAAATGAAGAAAAAAAATGTCTTTAAAATGACTCTTAACTGCCTTCAAACTTAAGTTTTGAGTTCAAAATGAATGTTTTTAGCAATAAAAAGCTCAAAAATGCAGTACAAAAGGGCTTTTTGACCTAAAATTAGCGTTTTTTACCTATTTGTTCTTGAAAATCGAAAAACGATATGGGTAAAATGCACTTCAGATAAAAAAAACGATATGGGTATTTTGCGTTTCTCGGATTTTAACCCCCCGCTTTAATTCGGGCTTTAACCCTCTTTTGATTCTGGACCAACTTGCCCATGTAGGTGACCCTTAAACGTAATACCCCTTTTTCTACATATTTTGTATTCCTCAAATGCTTGCCTTGGGTGAGGAACATGGCTGCATTTTATCATTGTGGCTCATTCTGTCAGCAAGCTGATTAAGTCGTTTGAGAAGTCAGAGAGTTGCGGCTCTTTACGTCATAGTCAGTACTTACAGATTAATTGAGCCTTAAGATTCTTGCTCCTTTTTTTAAACTGCTAAATTTTGCCATGATGTGAGTCAGTGGATTTTGGCTCTTTCTGTCAGAACAGAATAGATAATTGTTTTATTTTAACTAACAGTTTGGCTCATTTTTGATTATTAGGCAACATCGAAATTTCAAATAAAAGTATATTGGACTCAACTAAAAACCAAGTACAGATCATCAAGAAAATGAATAAAGCTACAAAACCATTTATTTCTCCAAAATTGAATGATATTATTACAAAATTTTTTTAATAACTCTGACTCTAAAAATTGTATATTTTGGATGCTCCAATTTGTATGCACGTCTTGTTTTATGGCTTTGAAGAAATAATAATATTTTTAAAACGTTGTAAACAATGAGTAACATATTTTATTTACAATTACAATTGGCAAAAAAATTGTCTATCGCTTTATAAAAAGTAGGTTTTTTTTGTTATAAAGTAAAATTTTGTAATATTTAAGTGTTAATGTTTTAACCAAACGACGCCCTTTAAATGAGTTGTAAAATCGATCATTAAATGAGTTGTAAGTCATGGCACGTGATAGTGCAATGTAGCTAGCATGCAACGAACGGACGAAGTATTTGAGGCTGAAAATTACAGGGGTCCTACGGGCCATTGCTCATTTAAAAAGCTAAAAATACTTAATAGTATCGCATCGTTTTTATCCAATACCACTCAACGCTATTTTTTCGATTCTTTATAAACACCCTACACAAGAATTAAAGTTAGATAAAATAGTTTTTTGTAAAGACACTAAATAAAACAACTAGAAATTTTACATTTACCTGGATAAATTTAACCACAGGTTATAATAAAAGGCTTCAAAAAAATTTTAGGCTCAAATTCCTGTTGGACTTTTGTCTGAGCGTTCTTCCAACGATTCTGTGCTATTCCTACATGTGCGACGCGGTGACGTCAGCTGTCGTCATCCAATGCCTCTGCTCCATGTCCCTGCTCGTATTCGCAATCTGCGAGTACTTCTACCTCTACCGGGACAAACCGATTCTCAAAGATGTCCTTAACTCTTCCTCTTGCATAGACAGCCGGACAAAACCTTTTTTCATCACTTACTTTAGGTAAGATGCTTTCATTATTTTTGATGTTAATTTCTTTTAGACCACTCCGGTTTACGTACCATATATGGCCTTAAAATTTTATACGTCCTTTTTGAGCTCTTGGGTAAAAAATTTCAAGGCTAATAGAGAGGGAATACGAACGTAGAGTTAACCCCACTACGTGTACGAGCTTTTATTTAGTGTCTTTACAAAAAACTATTTTATCTAACTTTAATTCTTGTGTAGGGTGTTTATAAAGAATCGAAAAAATAGCGTTGAGTGGTATTGGATAAAAACGATGCGATACTATTAAGTATTTTTAGCTTTTTAAATGAGCAATGGCCCGTAGGACCCCTGTAATTTTCAGCCTCAAATACTTCGTCCGTTCGTTGCATGCTAGCTACATTGCACTATCACGTGCCATGACTTACAACTCATTTAATGATCGATTTTACAACTCATTTAAAGGGCGTCGTTTGGTTAAAACATTAACACTTAAATATTACAAAATTTTACTTTATAACAAAAAAAACCTACTTTTTATAAAGCGATAGACAATTTTTTTGCCAATTGTAATTGTAAATAAAATATGTTACGCATTGTTTACACCGTTTTAAAAATATTATTATTTCTTCAAAGCCATAAAACAAGACGTGCATACAAATTGGAGCATCCAAAATATACAATTTTTAGAGTCAGAGTTATTAAAAAAATTTATTAATAATATCATTCAATTTTGGAGAAATAAATGGTTTTGTAGCTTTATTCATTTTCTTGATGATCTGTACTTGGTTTTTAGTTGAGTCCAATATACTTTTATTTGAAATTTCGATGTTGCCTAATAATCAAAAATGAGCCAAACTGTTAGTTAAAATAAAACAATTACCTATTCTGTTCTGACAGAAAGAGCCAAAATCCACTGACTCACATCATGGCAAAATTTAGCAGTTTAAAAAAAGGAGCCAAAATCTTAAGGCTCAATTAATCTGTAAGTACTGACTATGACATAAAGAGCCACAACTCTCTGACTTCTCAAACGACTTAATCAGCTTGCTGACAGAATGAGCCACAATGATAAATAGGCATGTTTCTCAGCCAAGGCAAGCATTTGAGGAATACAAAATATGTCAAAAGATACTGCGTTTAGGGCATACATGGGCAAGTTGGTCCGGAGTGGGGGGGGGTTAAACCCCAAATTAGGGGGGGGGGGTTAAAATCCGAGAAACGCAAAATACCCATATCGTTTTTTTTCTGGAGTGCATTTTACCCATATCGTTTTTCGATTTTGAAGGAAAAATAGGTAAAAAACGCTAATTTTAGGTCAAAAAGCCCTTTTTATTGCATTTTTGAGCTTTTTATTGCTTAAAACATTCATTTTGACCTCAAAACTTAAGTTTGGAGGCAGTTAGGAGTCATTTTAAAGACATTTTTTTCTTCATTTTTCCAAAATTGGGGGGGGGTTAACTTTTCTCCCCCCCCCCCACTTCCTGAGTGGGGGGGGGGGGGTTAAACCCCACTTCTTCAGAATTTGGGGGGGGGGGGGGTCACCCCCCCAACCCCCCCCCCGTGCCCATGTATGGTTTAGGGTCCTATTATTGGTATTGATTACAGTAAGTTTGATTAAATACCTGATTTCAGAGGACTCTTTGAAACTTTAAAATAGCCATAACTCAAAGTTGGGTTTTTGCATGTGGCTCATTATGTCAGAGCAACGCCGTTTTATTGGTATTTTTAGTTTTTGGTTGTTATAATGTTCTAATGTTCCTAATTATCTGATTGACAACCTCTTAATCTTTCTTCGAAGTTAATCTAGTTTGTCTTTGAGCCATATTTTGAAAAATAGCTTCTGAACATTTTCTAATGCCTGTTGCAGAGCGGAGTGGCAGCTGAAAAGTAACGCACGGCACACACAGCAGCAACAATGACGGCGTAATGATGTAAACGTGTAACTTGTCAACTGGCACTCCGGTGTGAACCAGCCTTTAAACTACAGTTAGTGGGCTAAAGTCATGGTAACACATTCACTTAATCTTATAATAAAAAATATATTAACATAAATTTGGAATAAACATATATGCCATATAATGAGGAAACAAAAAAATCTGATGTCGTAAAAATTGAAAAGTAGAATAACTTTTAACCATTTATCACAGATTCCACCGCGGGCGAAGTTCCTGGCGGGAAAGACCCAAGGTATGGCCAAGTTTCTGAGAAGGATGGATAGAGGTCCGATGGCCGTCAAGGCCGTAACTTCCGCCAGACTTGTCCCATTGTGTCCCGTCACGAAAATTTCGTGTTGCCTACTGTAATTTGCATCCATCCAAATCTACTAATTCCATCCGTATTAGGAAGTCAATGTTGGGCTGTGCAAACCGAAACAAAATTGCATACCGGACATGGGCGTAGCCAGGGGTGCATACATGGGCAAGTTGGTCCGGTGTGGGGGGGGGGGCGTTAGACATTAAATTAGGGGGGGGGGGGGGTTAAAATCCGAGAAACGCAAAACACCCATATGGTTTTTTTTTTCTGGAGTGCATTTTACCCATATCGTTTTTCGATTTTGAAGGAAAAATAGGTAGAAAACGCTAATTTTAGGTCAAAAAGCCCTTTTTATAGCATTTTTGAGCTTTTTATTGCTTTAAACATTCATTTTGACCTCAAAACTTAAGTTTTGAGGCAGTTAGAAGTCATTTTAAAGACATTTTAAAGACATTTTTTTCTTTATTTTTCCGAAATTGGGGGGGTTAACCTTTTCTCCCCCCTCACTTCTGAGTGGGGGGGGGGGTTAAACCCCCTTCTCAGAATTTCGGGGGGTTAACCCCCCTCCAACTTCCCCCGTGCCCATGTATGGAGGTTATGAGAGTAACTTTAAAAACATTTTCTAACACTTTGCATTGCTCAGCTGTAATTCAATGTACTCTTTTTTCAGTTGTTACGGTTTTAGAAATCGAAAATTTCAAGGTATCAAATTATTTTTTGGTTTCAAAAATTTCTTAGTTTTATAAACTTATTTTTATTGAATTTAAATATGAGACATAAACAAGGTAATAAACACTTCGCGCGAAGCGCGGAAAATTTTTTAGCCCTTTTATAACGTTTAGAATTCGGACCCCCCCCTTTCGAATATTTTGTTCATAGTTAGACCCCCCTTTCCAAAATCCTGGCTACGCTTATGATACCGGGAATCATTTTGCAAACATGATTTTTATTAAATACTTGAATCTGAAACCACTAACTTTTTTCCTACTGAAGTTGACAAAAATTTTTATTAGACATGAAAATATTATTGAGTCATGTCATAATAGTTATTAAATATACGTTTAATAAATTTTAATAATCGTATAGTTTCTTTTGAATTTTCTATTA
Organism: Microlaimidae sp. YZB2_3; assembly: GCA_030248175.1. NCBI lineage: Eukaryota > Metazoa > Nematoda > Chromadorea > Desmodorida > Microlaimidae > Microlaimidae sp. YZB2_3. Next base: position 29,472 of record JASAMX010010285.1, on the reverse strand, counting down.
CGACCAAAAAAAATTTTTTTTTGAACAACTAAATTTAGTTGAACTTGACCAGCCTTGAGGTTTTATTTAAAGAATTTTTAATTAAAAAATTTTTAGAATTTAAAATAGCTATAATGCAAACGTTATCTTTTATAATTTTTTTGTCTAAAAAAGTCAGACGCGCTCTAAAATTTTTAGCCAAGGGAAGAATACTCCAGGATTTTACCACCTATGGCGAAAAATATGACAGGAAATTTTTTGAGCCGGTGTCGCGGGATATCTTTTTCCCCCTTCTTTTTTCCCCCCGGAAGATCTATCTCGGTAAAAAGCCGGGATAGTTTTCCCCCCGGAAAAACCATCCCGCTAAAACACCGGTTAATTCTTTCCCCCCTTGGTAAATTCTTTCCCTCCGGAAAGACTCTCCCGGTTAAAAACCGGGATATTCTTTCCCCCCTCTTTTTTATATTGTTGTTCGTTTGTTATGAATTTTAGCTTGGTTTTAAGGTTTTGCTTAGGCTGCTTAGAGAAACTAAGGTTTAAAATGGTTAAGGTAGTTCATTGGTTTTATTTCAATAATTTTATGAATTTATGAAAGTATCATGATAACAAAATAATCATTTTAATTTAATGACGTGTTTTTTAAGAATGCGCAGAATTAATATTATAAACTTTATGCAAATTTTTGAAGGGGGAAAGAATATACCGGTAAAAACTTTCCCCTCTCATTATCACGCTAAAATAGAAAATTACAAACAAAATTAAAATCGTGAGTAAACATGTTTTAATGGAATTTATTACACAAAAATTGGTATTTGAGCCAATAAAGGTACAGCTATTCAAATTATTTTTAAAAATTTAAAGTTTATATGATTTTAAAATTAAAAAGCATGGGGGAAAATCTATCCCGGTATATTCTTTCCCCCGGGGAAAGAATTTACCGAGGGGGGAAAGAATATCCCGGGATAGTTTTTCTGGGGGGGAAAAACTATCCCGGGATAGTTTTTCCGGGGGGAAAAATTTTTAGGGGGGAAAGAATACCCCTTGACACCGGAACAATTTTCACTGATTTTAGGATAGGGTCCACACTTGATGGCGGCGAAGTTTTAGACGCTTCCAGAAAACAAAAAAATGGCACCCATTCAGTCCAAACAACTTCTCCCCAACCCCTTCCTAGCACTCAAGATAGATCCTGGACCTTCTTGAGAACCCTGAATTTTTTTATGATTTCTTAAAATTTAATAAGGGTGTGGACCCAACATAACACCAAAAACAATATTATGGAATTAGTAATCCGTTCAACTTTACTATTTATGCATACGCTACGCATTTGTCAGAGCACAAAAAACGTGTTTTAAAAAAAAAGAAGAGTTGCCAGTTTATAAATTTTTGGGCAGAAATATTTTTTTAAATGTAAAAAATAACCGAAATCAAAATAGATTTACACAATTGGATACAAACCATTCAGTATTAATATATAAGAATTGATGATATTAAAAATTTATTTTGATAATTTAAATTGCAAGCACCACAAAAACCAGATTCAAAAAATATTTAACCATTAAATAAGAACAACAATAATCAACAAAATATTAATAAAATTTATAAAAAGTGTGCAAAATATTTTAAATAAAAACCAAAAATCCGATAAGACCAAAATTAAAACTGTAAAATAACAAGCATGATTTCTACAATTTTTTGTACCAGAATCTCAATATAAAATAAACATGAAGGGTTTACAAAACAATTGAAATTTGTACTACTCGCGATTTATAGCCGAAACTTGATTTCTATGGAAGTGCATTTTTGCTTAATACTTTTTTTAAAAAATAAAAAAGGCGTAGCCGCGAGGAGTTTTAGGGTGGCAGGCAACCTGCAATTTTTGGCAGGCGAAGGTAAAAATCTGGGGTGTTCCGCAGGTACATTACCTAGGAATTTTATTACGCTTTGTTCCGTTTAGCGCTCGATTATTTATGTATTTTTTTCTACTAAAAACGCTTAAACATGATTGTCAGCGGATAATTTTGCAAAAATTTTCGGCCTCTAATCGTTTTTGTGGATACCCTAAAATACTAAAAAGGCTTTGTCGCTATGAATCGTTCCATTGGGTAGGTTACTGAAAGTAAAACTTTTTTGGTTTTCTACGGCTGACTTTTTATAATTTTCTGTTCGTTTACTTACTGAACTGAAACCCCTTTTGGAGTGAAAAGTCGCAGAGATAAAAATTTGGTCGTTAAAATTATCTTGCGCTCCGCTACACAGCATTGATTATGGTATACTACTGTACAGATTTTATGCGATAAATATCAGTGATTATTTTTTGTTTTTTTTTTCGCGCAGCTACACGATTATGTTATACATTTTTAAATCTAAAATTTTGGGAATTCACCATATAATTGCAAATAAAACAGAAAATAAACATTTCACACGAGCGCGAAAATTTTTACTCCCTTTTTATTTTTTTGTTTTTATCTGTTTTTAAATTTGGGATACAACCTTCTACAACTCTCCTTTCGAAAATATTGTATGGAACTAGAAAAAGAAGTGTTTCATTTGTGAGGGGGCATATTAAAAATCTGGTGGGTTAAACCTCGAACTTCGGCTATCCCATACCCATTAATATGTAAAGAATATTAACGTTTGGTTTAAAAAAATATCCGAACTAAAATTTGTGGTAGTGGAACCGGAGTGACAATTCTTAAAGCTGTAGTTTTTACTTCCAGAAAATTCACCAGGAATGTTGTTATAGGGCGGAAACCGTTTACCGTTTTTCTAAACCAAACTGGTACTTATTTTTTCCGCGGACCGTTGTATGTTTTTAAAAATTCTACTTCCTTTACAGTTCTGTTGCGACAGCAAGAGCTAGGAGAAACCTTCCAATTGTAATCGTAGGAAAGACGAGTAGTAAATTCTTTGGTGCAGAGTTTATCCGTTGTTTTTAAATTATGGAACAGATGCTGAAAATCTCCGCTCTTCTGTTTATGCGTTATGAGATACTCTTTAAAAATAACGATTCAGTGCCGACTAACTTAATTATTTAACAAGACAAAATGACTGAAAACCAATATTAAATACAAAATAGTTGTGGTTTATTACATTTACACTGACTGACTGGAAAGAGTCACAAACACATATGTATTATTTTAATTAAAAATTTTCTGACGAAGATATTAAAATACAGACCTTGTTGCAAAAGAAAGTTGCCAGGTTTAAAATTGTTTATAATATTATTAATTAAAAAGGCAACAGTAATTTCAAACAAAAACTGTTGGATGCTTATTGGCGTTGTTTGTCCAGTAAATAAATCACTATTATAAATTAAAATACATTTTTTCCAGATGAAGAAAATAAGAAACTGCAACATTTCATAAAATCAAGCGTTTTTAAACGCTTGCTAACATAAAGGTCATACGGGCACTGTACCGTTAACACAACCCCTTGACTTGTATTCCGTGTCAAATCGTAAATCGTGCATGTAACTAACCTTTAGGCCGGCTAGCCAGGCACCGACACTTACATCTTCATTAATGTAAATTTTAAAAAAATCCTCAATGAAGGTAGCAGTACAAAGAGCAAAAACGCAAATGATAGAATATTTTTTTATTATTTTCCTGTAATGCTGACCTTATTATTATTATTATTAGGTCTCTACTTTGCAGCCATAGGTGGTAGGGGGGGTTGGGTGGGTTGGGGTGTTATACCCCCAAAATCCCGATTACTGCCATGCCGACACCCCACTAAACGTAGGGAGTAACCCGGACACCTCCCCTAAAATTGGAGGGTCCCACCAGAACTAAAAACGCTAAAAATGAGGTTTTTGAGGTATACACAAAAAAAAATTTGGGAATTTCGGGGGTCGGTGTATCCCCGAATCCGGAAGGCTGCCCACCTCTGCCTGAAGCCACAGGTGAGCAGCCTGCTGCATTTTGGGTGGGTATACCCGACCCCCGGGTTTTAGGGGGGGGGGGGGAAGTGTCGGCTAGTCGGAATTTTTGAGGGGTATAACAACACCCCCCCCCAACCCACTGGCCACCTATGCCTGCAGCTGTACTCATTTAAATAATAGCTTTCACGTTTTAAAATTATATTTACATTTTTTTATTTACTGCTATGCAGATATAGCAACCGATTGCATAATTTTGAAACTAGTTATTATCATAGATTTTTTGATCGGGTCTGCTAGGGGGTCCACACCCGGTTGGAAGGCTAAAATTTTTTAAGGGGTGTCCAGGGGGTCCGGACCCCTCGGGTTTTTTAGGAGGGGATCGACTCCGGGTGCGAGATTTCAAATTTAGTGGGGGGGGGGTCAGGGGGGTTGGATTTTTTAACAAAGTTTTTTTTAAATCAATAATTTAAGTGTTTTTAGGTCTAATATTGAATTATATACACGAAAACAACCTATTTAGGCCTAAAAAGTGTATTTATACTGTTTTTAACTTAAAAACCGTGTTTTTGACAGTAAATAAAAAATTATACTTCTAAAGTGGTCGGGAAGGGGGAGGGGGGTCACTTCTACTAGGGAGGGTCAGATTGGGCCACCCTACAGCTTTTGGGGGGGAGGGATGGATTTGGCCCCTGGATTTTTTCCAAAAAATTAGCTTCAAAATTTTGGCCAAATTTTTGTCTCCAAAATTTTGGCTCTAGGGGGAGTAAACCCCTCTGTCCCCCCACAAAAAACATCTATGGTAATTATCTAGTTGCAAAATTTCAAATCTTCTACTGTTCATCCATTCAAAATTTTTACCATATTTTTACCAAAATATATAATATACCGAAAAATGTGCAACTCCTGTATAAAAAATAAGTCAGAGTAGGCCATTATAATAAGCCTCTCCATTTAAATAGCACCCCCATAATATTAGCATAGTAGCCATTTTAATTCGAACGAATATGCCGTTGGCCAATGTCACTTTACACAAAATGTGCGCGCATCGCGCAAATGAATTAAAATGTTTTTATTGATCCGCGCGCATTTGCGCAGAATCAAATAGGCGAACGGCATATTCGCCTGAATTAAAATGGCTACTATGCCATTGTTATGGAGAGTGTTATTTAAATGGAGACGCTCATTATAATGGCCTACTGTTACTTAATTTTTTATGCAGGAGTGGCACATTTTTTGGTATATTATATACTTTTTTATTACTACCACCACAACCCTCAAAGCAACCCCCGTTCTTCCCTCTTTCAAGTTTCTAAACATAATTTTAGCATTTTAGGTGTATACAATTTTCTCAGATACTTATATATTTGTTTATAAATATTGCAAAACTAAAATGTATGTTTGTTACTACCGACGTAATGATAAAAATATTCTATAGCTCGTGGCAACGCTCTTCATTAAACTATGTTTTTTAAGATCAGCAAAAATTATTTTAAAACTCGTATACTTTAATCCACTTTAAATTCACCTATCGATTATGTCATAAAGTTTCTTTCTACAGCTACATACAGCCAAGAGTTCACCTTATTTCGCCCTAAAAATTTCACTAAACTCGAGCCCAGTACGTAACCTCCCCCTTTGGCGTACGGTAGATATCGATCGGATAAAGTCCATTCCTTTTCCACGTATTTCCCAGATTTCTTCACGACCGCACGCCCGTCCAGAAAACCCCAGTACAGTTGTTCGCTTGATTTAAAATCGGCAAGTGCTTTCATGAGAGCAGGAAAATTCACAAAGCTATCGTCATCCACTTTAAGTAGATAGTTAAAATTAAAGCGTGTCTAAAAACAATTATTCAACAGGTTGGAGTTTAATAATTAAAATTAATTTATAAAATATATAAATACATATAATATATAATAATATGGATTCACTATGAGTTTTACATACACAAGGACAAGAGCACAACGGACACATATGGCACATGTGTCAGCACTGTTACTTATTCGAAGGCCTAGGCCAGGGGGTCAACGGTCAATACACCGCAGCACACACCTCTCGTTGGGATTTGTTCATAGCTAAAGCCATATATGGGCACGGGGAGGAGGGAAATGGGGAGGGTTCCCCCCATACATGGGCACGGGGGGGGGGTTGGGGGGGTTAACCCCCCCCCCAAATTCTGAGAAGTGGGGTTTAACCCCCCCACTCAGAAGTGGGGGGGAGAAAAAGTTAACCCCCCCCCCAATTTTGGAAAAATGAAGAAAAAAAATGTCTTTAAAATGACTTCTAACTGCCTCCAAACTTAAGTTTTGAGGTCAAAATGAATGTTTTAAGCAATAAAAAGCTCACAAATGCAATAAAAAGGGCTTTTTGACCTAAAATTAGTGTTTTTAACCTATTTTTCCTTCAAAATCGAAAAAAATTATGGGTAAAATGCACTCCAGAAAAAAAACGATGTTGTTGTTGTTGTTGATAACCTGAAACTTATCTTCCCTATGCAGATTATGCAAAGGGCAGGCGCTAAGACAAGCCAGGAGGGGCGAAAATGTTTCACCCCTATGGTTAAGACTCTTCGTCCAACATTAATAACGATGTTGGCAACCTTTACCGCTAGAGTGTTCACTACATGCAGTGTTCACCCATTCCGAGGTCTTTGTCTAAAGGATTTTTAAGTCGCGCCTAATATTGATCTTACTATATAACGTCGTACATGGTCAGTATAGGTGTTCCTGCAAGGCCAGTGGTACAAACTCCACACACAATAGAGCTGTATGTGTCCACTGGTTTGCTAAAAAAAACGATATGGGTATTTTGCGTTTCTCGGATTTTAACCCCCCCTAATTTGGGGTTTAACCCCCCTCACTCCGGACCAACTTGCCCATGTATGTTCCCCCCCCCAAATTTTAAGAAGGGGGGTTTTTAACCCCCTCCACTCAAAAGTGAGGGCGGATTAAAGGTTAACGCCTCCCCCAAATTTTGAAAAAATAAAGAAAAAATGTCTTTAAAATGACTTCTAACTGCTTTCAAGGCTCCAAACTTGAATTCTGAGGTCAAAATGAATGTTTTAAACAATAAAAAGCTAAAAAATGCAATAAAAAAGGCTTTTTGACCTAAAATTAGCGTTTTTTACCTATTTTTTTAAATCGAAAAACGATATGGGTAAGAAAAACGATTTTACCCATCTATGGTCCCAGTACCAAAAACGCTAAAAATGGGGTATTTAGGGCATACCCCAAAAAACTTTTGGGACACCCCCGCCCGATTTCGGGGGTCGGGCATAGATGAACAAGGGGGGTAGGGTGGGGTCCACCCCCCTAGCCTAAAAATTTTGGAGCTCCCGCTCCCCCCTCCCTCAGAAAAAAATTCAGGGGTCTCCCTAACAAATTTTCGAATTTTTTTACCCCTGACCCCCTCCTCTAGATTTTGAAATCTGATCCACCCTCCCCTCTCGAGAAAATTTTAAGTACTTTTTTTATACTAAATTTTCTTCCAAAAACGTAAATTTTTAACACAAATTCATGTTTTTACATCTTTTTTATACCTCAATATCGCTTTTTATTTAATAAAATGTAGTATTATCTTATAAAAAACTATTATTAAACCTTTAATTAATGGTTTAGAAGTATTTTGCTTCGGAAATTGGACCCCACCCGACCTCTCTAGGTTTCAAAATCTTCCACCCTGGGTCGACCCCCCCTAGAAAGCTAGGGGGTTTGACCCCCCTAGGCTAGGACCCCCCTAGATTTTGAAACGTCATTTACCCGGGGTAAACACCACCCCCTATCATTTTGACCGTGTTTATCTATGGGGTCGGGTATACCCCCCAAAAATCCAGGAGGCTGCCTCTAGAAAAATAGATGTGTGCAGAATAGATGCTGCCAGATCTATTTTGCACTGATATCTTAAAAAATTTTCAAAGGACTAGACTATATACCTGGACTGCTGCCAATGTAAGCAGGACTTTTTTCGACAGCGCATTAAAGCTTTCGCTCAGTTCGTCCAAAATCAAGACGTCCCCGTGATCACCGGCTTCTGCCATCAGTCTTCTGGTCGCGGCGGAATCTAAACCGAGAATCCCTACGGGAAACAAATGGCAAAATTCTCCGCTATTTCCATTTTTACAGGTGAAAACGACTAGAGGGATGGTTGCTGCTTAGCTGACCCAAGGCAAATTTCCAGTAATTCGAGGCCCCAAAAAGCACACATTATTTTATTGAACCGTAACCGTAAATACTTTAAGGGTTTAGACTTAAACAGTACCAAAGTTCTAATTGAGAGTGGGTCTCTACACTACTCGAGAGTATTACACATAAAAGGGCTAGACTACTCCAAAAGATTTTTTTAACCGAAAAACTTAATCTTGTGAGTGAAGAAACCACCTTATTAAAAACCGTGCTTTAGTTAACGAGTTATAAATGAGAGTTCGATCAAAAATATCGTTTAAATTTTAAACCTGTTTAAAATAATGCTAAGTATTTAAAATAAAATTATTTTTGGCTGAAGCGTTAGTTATTCTCGAGACAATTTAAGCATTTAAAAAACCTATCGAAAAATTCGCTATTTTGTCAGTGAGTTTTCAGTCAAAAAAACAGCGATTTTATTTTTTTGCTTAATTAAACCAGTTAATGTACTGATTTAATTAGATATTTTACAATTTAAAGATAAAGGTCAAAAACTAAAAAACCAATTTTTCGCTTCAGTATTTTTATTTTAAAAATACTTCAAGTAAATCCAAAAGTACACAAGCTTCAGCCAAAAATGAAAATTCTAAAAACTTGTTTGATGGGCATTCGATTGGCGTATCTTTTTATATATTAGTTAAAAACTTTATTGATGAAAAAATAAATGATAATAAATAAATGTAATTTTGTGATTTTCGAAATTGAGAATAATTCTGGCGAAGTTCCATCTTAAACTCCTCAACTGAACCTTGGTTTTTAGCAAGAGGGTGGTTTATATAATAACACATGAGAGCATAGATTTTCGATACAGCAAAAGAAAATTGCTTGTTTAAAGTGATGCCCCTAATGTAATGTGCGTTTACTCTTAACAGCTAACAAATTTTAAACTCGAAAATCCGAAAAAATGCTGTACGGGGTTGGAAAAAACTTTGCGTAATAGCTTTAAATTTTAAGAGATCTTGCCACGGACACCTACAAGCGGTTTATCTGTTTCTTTCAACGTAGTGCAAGTATAACGTGTGACATATCCACCGTAGGTGGGCAGCTTTTTGGGAGATTTTGAGGGGTATACCCGACCCCCGAAATTTGGGTGGGGGGTGTCCCAAAATTTTTTTTGGGGTATACTCCATTTTTAGCATTTTTAGTACTGGGACCCCCAAATTTTAGGGGGGGGGGGGTGTCTGGTATACTCCCAAATTCTAGTGACGGGTGTCGGCTATAATCGGGATTTTTGGGAGGGGTAACCCCCTGCCCACCTATGGTCTCCACTCTTCCCACTTTCCAACAAACCCCCACTCTTCGGGAGGGGAAGGTTGGACGGGAAAGGAGGACGTTGAGCATTTCAAAAATGAGCAAAGCATTTCCCAATCTCGTTTTCACCTGCGAGTTTGTTCCTCCGCCAGTTTTAACCATGTGTTTCGTATCAGATCTCTGGTTATAAAGGCATCCGGAGATGTCAGTACAAGAGCCAACAAGTGACAAAAAGGCAATTTTCTTTCGGAAATGACCTATTTGGAAGCGTTTCTTAATTGGTAAGACAAAATGAGTCGCAATAGGTAAAAAACAGACATATAACTTCTTATTAAAAAACAACGCGTAAATTTTCCATTTCCGATAGTTAGATAGTTTATGACGGGCCATAGTATAGTAATATGCAATAAACAGAAGAATTAAACTATGCCTAGACTATGCTTAGTATAATTATTAATTCTGTTATCTGATCATTAAATAAATAAATAAATATCATTAAAGTCTAATCTTTATATAGCATTGTTCTTCTAATGTATACAATGGAATCACTATACTCACTTTAAATTTACAAAAAAGCCCATCTTTTGAAATTTTGCAGAGTAGTTACAGATGGAGTGAGCAAGGCGAATGGAAGTATCCTAAAATAGAAATGAAAAAAAAAAACGAAACTTTCTGGGAACCTTCACTCAACGCAAGGGCCCACTAGCCTTCGCCACTCCTTCATACCTTTACGCACCTTCGCTGTGCGCATTTACACATTAGAGACTAGAAGTTAACTTTAAAAATCGAAAGCCTAAACGCTTAATAACAAAAAATCCACTTAAATGACTCAATATAAAATCAAAAGACATTGCCAATCCCACAAATACCGTCATTTCCATCAACAGAAGGCCTGATCTCACCTTTTATCCTCTCCTGTCATTTCTTCGGTGGTGGCAGGCGGTCCATCGTCGCAAAAACACATGAATAAGCTGGAGAGAATGCTGGAACAGAAAAAGACGAGGGCAGCGAACACAAGGACATAGAAGGCGACAGAGCGACGGCGACAAGCGCCCATTTCTCCGAAATATCAAATCATGGTAAAGCTGCAGCTTCTATAATTAGTAATACTTTATATACATAACTTATTTGTCTAGTTTTATTTTATTTAACTTCGTCTAGTTTTATAAGCTTGGTATTTTGAAAAAGCTGTCAATGTACCCAGGTATTGATTTTAAAAGATGCGAACATTAGTAATAAAACATTGGAGGGCAGAGCAAATTTTGAGTGTGGCAATAGACTTACAATACTTACAAAAACAAGATAATTCTATATTATGTGGTCAAAGACTTGGTTTTGCATTAAAAAATCGATTATATTCCAATCTTTTTTTAGTGTTTTAACCACACCACTTAGTACCAGTACGGCAAAAATAAATAAGTGTACCATCGCCATACAACAGCAGGGGGTGGATTCAGGCTAGCGATAATACTTCTATTAAATCAGGCCACATAAATAAATTCTTTAATTAAAACTTTAGAATATGTGTTCACTGCGCGCAGTGAACATTCTGGTGGTAAAGGTGGCCAACATCGTTATTGATGTCAGACGAAACGTGTTCAACCATGGGGGTGAAATTGTTTTCATCCTTCCTGCTCTTTTAATAATCTTCCTTGAGCAGATAAGTTTCAGGCAATTCTAAGACAAAAAAAGTGGAAGTGCGTAATTGTCCCATTGTGCATTATTACATTATGTCCCAAATAATGCCAATTATTGTTCTACTTTTATTGTTTGGGCATTATTGTTCCCGCCGGACACTTACATTCGCGTCCGCAGACATAATATTTTCTATAATCTATACATATACAGACTGTAAGTTCCATTCCACGAATGTTAATATTCAAGTTATATTAACAAAAATTTAAGGAACCACGTAATATGCGATTATACATTAAATGGGTTTTTAAGTCTACTTACATTATTTAAATCAGAGTAATTAGTGAATGTCCTCTTCTGCAAGATTTTATTAATTATTACCCAACCAAACAGTTATAATTCCTTTCTTTTTAATATTTTTCTCTGAAGCTTTGGCCATTAAAACCGAAATAGTTTTAGAGTATCGGACCTTTGCCTTTTAAAGAAAATAATTTTAAGCTTTTGCAAACCTTAAGTGGGCCGTCCGTAGGATTTTTTGCCGTTTAGTAAGCCAAACCAAAACTTAAAACTGCTTAAATTATTTCAGTTGCATTTTTAGAACTATTTAAAAAGTTTCAACAACTTTAAAATAAATTCTGTTCGCAAAAATTTTCGAAAATTCATATAGAAGTGCACTTTTAAATTACTTGGAAATTAGCACAAAAATAGCCAGGAGCAGAGCTCTGGGAATAAGAGTGCTCCAAAGCTCCGGAAAACATTTTTTTATAATTTAATTCTGGAAATAATTTAATCATAACTAGTATTACTATAATTTTGTTCAACATTACTACATTTTATTTTGTGGTGTACAATGTTGGAAAAGTAGTAACGGTACGTTTTACCGTAAAATAACTTCATTTCTTTTTAAGCATTATTCAGGCATAAATTTTTTATTTACATTTTGCCTCATTAAAATCTGGTAATTAATTAATCAATTTTTACATTACATTTTTAAAAATAAGCGGTAAAACATCACAATAACTGTTATTTATATGTAAACTCATCATTATCAGGATATTTTTAATTAATAATTAATTGTCATAAATTATTATTTTGTACATCAATTAAATAAATAAAAAACTACTTTAAACATTATTATGATTATGAATACAATAAAAGTTATTATGTATTTTATATATTAAGATCACCATAAAGTTACAGATAAATAAGATTTGCATTACATTGGCCAAAAATATAGAGCAAGGTAAGGTAGACTATAGATGGGTGCGGAGAAAATTAAAAACATCTAATTTTGAAAGATTTTTAAAATGACTTTAAACTAATCCTCTTTAAAGCAATATAAATAAAACGCACTTTAGAAAAAAACTTGAGGCGAAAATGCGTTTTTAGATTTTAAACCGTCTGTAGCCCACTCATTACTATAATTAAGTCAGCCCACTCAATACTATTAATTTTATTAATTATGTTTCTATTGCTTTGTAATAGAAACATAATTCATAATTCATGTTTTCATAAAATTCATAATAACATAATTCTATTGTTTCTATTGCTTTGTCCCAGTCGTAGACGAAAAATAAATACAATACAATACAATACCCCGCCTTCTACTCAGAGATATAAACCGCGCTACCCTAACCCTTTCTCCAACCTTTTGCGGGAAATTTTTATTTACTATCACAAACATATTCAGTGAAACAACATTATTTTTGTAGCTAATTATATTTTAATATTAGTGCTATATAAAAACTTTAATCAAGAGCAATAAGTATTTTGTTTTAACAACCAAAACCATTGCCCTGACCATCTTTTAATTTAAAATCAGCTACCCCTTTGTCAACCCCTGCTTAATTTTTAATTTGGTGCCCCCTCCCCTCTTGAAATACCAAATACCATCCAGCATGAAATTTTGAAGCCATTCCTGGAAAAGAGAAGGAGAACCCTCTTCTTAATTATTTTTTAAATTTGAGACCTTATCGTTCCCTGCGAAACTCTCAGATAAACCCACTTAGGGCTAATATTCATACATTTTTGCATTTTAGACACATTTTTGTTTTTTTTGCAAAAAAATTAATTGTATATTTTTTTAATAAATATGTTATCCAATGAAAAAAACGCAAACCACCAAAAATTCAAATTAGTGGATTAAAACTATATCAGTTTTTTGAAACTAACTCCAAATATCGTTAAGGATTTTGAATAGCATAGTGTTGGTTTCGACCACCCCAAAACCCAGGAAAACCTGAGATTTTCTTTTAGATTAAAAGGTGTCATTTATTTTATACCCGAGAACCCCACTTTCTCCTATCCCCAAATTTTTGATTATTATTTATAATTAAGCTATAAAATATGAATATCCATCAAATTTTTACGGCGCACTTGCATTTTGTAGCTTTTTTAAAAAATAAATAATTGTTTTGTGTTACCGAGACACCAGCGCAGCGCTTTTTGTCAATCTATTTTGGTTTTGTTTTTGGTAGTTTACTCTGTAAAAAGCCATAATATAAAAAAAATTTACAAAAAAGATTCAGTTTATGAATAAATCAAAATGCTAATATTGAAAATGCACATAGCTTTTGTTTCTCGGTAACCACAAGAAATTAAACCAAACTATAAAAGAACACTAAATAACAAAATACAGATTGCTACATGTACATCACCCTTTTTTTTCATTTCGAAATCATTCATGTGATATAATTTTAGAGCTAAAAATAACATATTTTTTTGACTCAACAATGACCGTTGCAAGGCAAGCAATTGGTTTTTGGGACAGAGGAGGAGAGTAACAGTTTGAGGTGAGCTTAGTATTCTACAGGTGAATTTTAATCAATTTCAGTAGGTTCAGCTCAGCAGTGGATTGTAAGTAGTTTTACTTACAATTTGAAGCAAGCTTCAAAAAAAAAACTTCAGGTAAGCATATCTTGCTAACGTTACGGTTCAAACGATAATTATATTAATGTGTGGCTAACATTAAATTTTATGAAAAATAACGACGGAAATTCAAATGTACACAAAGGTCCCGAAGAGGATTTCACATTTAAAAAGAGGCGAGATAAAAACGGTCGTCAAAAAATACTTAAAACATTTCGTACCAGATACAATTTTTTGAACACAAAACATAAAATGGTAATTAAAATACGCCATAGAATAATGTCCTATAAAATAAACTGAATAATAATTAATGAATTTATTCATAAAATGTACATCTCCATCCAAATTTACTCCTTCATTTCACCGCTCCAAAATAATTTTTTTAATTTTAAATTAAACCCTTTTTTAATTTTTAACGGTAAAAGCAGAAGTTAAATTGAGAGCATAGGTGGGCAGGGGGGGGTTGGGGGTTATACCCCCGAAATTTCAGATTTCTGACACCCTTCCTTCCTCCCCCAAAATTTGGGGTACCTGGGGACACCCTGCCCCAAATTTTCCTCCTAGAGAAAAATTTTTAAGCGTTATAAAACGACAAAAAAAATTTTTCCGCGTTTCGCGCGGAGAGTTAATTATTAATTGATAAATTTATCTTAGTTTTTCGATTACAAATCGATTATCCCGTTCAGTAGTTAAGGTATACAGTTTAATAAAACTACTATAAACACTATTATCCTTTAATTAACGTTTTAAACGCATGTTTTAAATGTGTAGGTATAAGAAACCTTAAATTTTGTAATAAGTATCATCTGGAATTAAAATTTCAAGTGTATTTTAGCGCCTTAAATTAAAAATTTTCTCCCCCAGGGGGCATTCTGCCCCCCGGACCCCCCTGACAAGGGGCTCCGCCCCTTGACCCCGCTGGGGGGCTCTCGGCCCCCAGATCCCCCATATCTGGGAGGCTGCCGCCCCCCAGACCCCCTTCAGGGTTAGTAGGGCCCCAGACCGCCCCCCCGAAATGAAATCCTGGGCACGCCACTGCAAAAGGGGGTCTGTCTAACCCCAAATTTTTCCCTTTGCCGACCTAAAAGAGGTGTCTAGACCCCCCTAATCTTTAATTAAATATAAGATTATGGATTAAAAAGTTTGTGATACTTGACTTTATAATCAAGACAATAATTATTATTCTATTATTACGTAATTATTAAAAAAAAACTATGATTTCTAATCTAATTTTAATTATAAGAATATATAAACACATTATTAATAAAATAAAGAAATTAAAAAATAAAATTTGTAAGTTGCAATTAGTTCTTATTTTCATTTTACACAGTTTTAAAGCATTTATAAGCTTGTTTTACGTTTTTTTTTACGCGTTTTAAGCCCATTTTAAAGCAGCGCGGAAATATTCGGTACACCCCCCTCAAAATTTGGGTCTTGCCGGACACCCCCCTAAAATTTGACCCCCCCCTTATCCCCCCCCCCCCCCAAAATCCGCGAGGCTGCCCACCTCTGATGGAGAGGACACGAGTACGAATGAATTCATGATTTATTAGTCAGTTTGCTCTATGTTGTATTCACTTCTTGTATTGCCCTTTCATATTTTTTTATTAAAAAATTGTTTTTTGTAAGAAATTTTCGGGTGTTTTTATGTCCGGTTTTATTCGCCTCCTTTTTAATAATATCATTTTACAAAATCCTCTTCGAGGCCTTTATTTACATTTGGATTTCCGTCGTTATTCTTCATACACTAATAAAACTTTTATAATTCAACAGTGACAGTTAGCATAATATTCTCACCTGAAAATGTTTTCAGTCTGAATCATTTTTAACGGACTTTAATTTTTTCTTCAACAATTTTAGATTTTTTGTTTGGAAATAAATTAACTATCTTGTTTACGATCCTCCGTTCAAGCTCTATAACCTAAAAAATATCAGTATATCAATTCATAGAGCTTTTTGTCCAATGGAGCCAGCAAGCGGCCGTAATTAATATTGTTCTTTCATTTCAGTTTTTTCGGTAAGCATGTGCGGTCGTCAAAGATTTCCGCCGCTACCTGAATCAGTATCCGCTCCAGCGGCGTTCAGAACGTATCGCACGGCAAAAGCTAAGGCCACAACACCGGCTAACACTAAAAGACACAATAACACTAAAAAAAGACAGTATTATTTAAAAATCTGTCAGTAACTAATAATCTAAATCTTCGTTAAAAGAATCCTTGAAGTTGAAATCAGACTAAAAAGCGGGAAAAATACGATTTAGAACTTGAAAGAAAAACATACATAGACTAAGAGAGCCATAGGTGAGCACGGTCGGGGAAGCTAGGGGGGAGGGGTGGTTACCCGGGGTAAATCGAATTTTGAATTCTAGGAGGGGGGTCCCAGGGGGGTCCGGAACCCCCCTAGCTTTTTAGGGGGGGTCGACCCTGGGTGCGAAATTTTGAAATCTAGAGGGGGGTCAGGTGGGGTCCGGTGTCCAAAGCAAAACAGTTTTAAACCAAAATAACTTTAATAATTGTTCTTTTTATAGGATAATACTACATTTTATTGAATAAAAAGCCATATTCATGTATAAAAAAGGTGTAAAAGCATGAATATGTGATGAAAATTCACGTTTTTGGAAGAAAATTTAGTATAAAAAAGGTACCTAAAATTTTCCCGACGGGGGAGGGGGGGTCAGATTTCAAAATCTAGAGGGGGGTCAGGGGTAAAAAATTCGGAAATTTGGGGGGAGGGCCCCCCCCTAGATTTTCGTCTAGAGGGGGGCCCCAAAATTTTGAGGCTAGGGGGGGAGTGGACCCCACCCTGCCCTCCCCCCTTTCTCACCTATGAAGTAAACTGAACGGAAGTAGAAAAAATTCACGAATTGAACTCTGCGCCTGGGGAAAATGTAAACCAAAATGTAAACAAAAAATAAATTCTTTTTGAAATTGGCAAAATTAGAGCTTTTTCTTTGTTTTTGTGACAATAAAACGGTGACAGTTATGAAGGGACGTAACCAGGGGGAAGGCAGGGAGGGGGGCGGCCCCCCCCCTCCCCTCCCCGAAACGGTCGGATAGGCGGAAAATAAGGATAGTGGTTGGGCGGGGGGGCGGCCGCCCCCCCAAAATGGTCGCCAGATAGTAAAATTTGGGAGTTTTCAGAAGCTAAAAATTCAAAATTTTCTTAGTACCACAATTGACCCCCAAAAACCAAAAAAAAATTTTCCGCTGAGCGAAGCGAAGCGAACAAAATTTTTAGTCACTTTCTACAGTATACATACATATCTCGCTATTTATCTTGCCTAATGCTAATGTTATTTCAAAGTTAGTACAATCTTTTTTATAAATAATAAGTACTACACAAAAAGCAAAACAAACAATCATATTGATTGATTTATGTACCTCCCCCCTCCTAAATTTTTCAACCGCCTATAGCATTGGCTCGGATTTTTTTCATATACGTAGGTACTCTAAAAAACATGGAGTCGAGATGCTGCTCATGTGCTTTGGTTTACAATGTGGGTGGGTCTGAAAGGTCTCTAAATTCATTTTTTGCGAAATCCAGGCTTTGCCAATGTGTGCTAATGTAATTTTTAACTTTGAAAACATGTTTTTACCGTAAAAACACTAGATAATACGTAATTAGGCCAAAAAAGTGTATTATACAGCTTTATCTACGTTTATCCTTGCTTTTTTAACGTTTTCAAAAATTACGGGGGCCTCACCCATCCCCCCAAAATGAAACCCTGGGTACGTCCCTGCAGTTACGAATACACCAATAAAGTTTTTAATTTTTTGAAATTTTCAAAAAAGTTTTTTTGTTTAAAAAAGGATTTAAAAGATTGTTTAAATATCGCTTTTGCTAAAAATAATACTGACGGCAAGCATGCAAGAACGCGTTTTTGATTTTAACCCCAATTTTAATATTGGTTATAACTCTTATCTTCTTTAGTCAAACTAACTGGCCATAGGTGATGGGGATCTAGAGTATAAAAACTAAAATTAATGTATTGGAATTGTTTAAAATGGGGTTAAAGGTGCGGTGCGGAGTCAAACTTTTTGTCTTCGATTTTAATAATTTTTTGTAAAAACCTAACCACTGCCCCCAATAGGCCACAAAATTTTTTTTCTACAAAATATCTCCAGTGGTTCAGGAGTTATGAACCCCCCTCACCAAAAGGACGTTTTTCGACAATTCTGTACGTGAAAAATTGCTAAATGGGTATAATGTTACAAATTATTCACCCAAAAGAAGCGGCTACTTTCTGCTTTGATTTGATACCATGATGATCGTTAAAATGGGTGCAGTATTTGTCGAAATATTGCGTTTTCCGTACAAAAAACCGGCGATTTTTTCATTAAAAAAAACACCAAACAACGGCAGCGATTTTATGAAGTTTGAGCAACCTTTTTTCCTTCACTTCGAGGTTTTAGCGAAAAAATCGAGGGTTTTCTGCAGGAGAAACGCAAAAATTTCGACAAATACCGCACCAATTTTAACGATCAAGGTATCAAATTAAAAAGCAGACCTGTGCAATGCCCCCCTCCCCGGGGTTTTATCGGTGAAGGGGCTGCAATTCCAAAACGGGGGGTCCGGGGGGCAACTTTTCTTAAACCGGGGGGGGGGCAAAAAAAACGGACGGCAACCAGGGTAGAAAGAAAAAAAAGAGAAAAAAAAGAAAAAAAGAGAGAGAGAAAAAGAAAGAAAAAGGGACAAAAAAAAGCGAAAATAAGGTAAAAATAGGTCTAAAATGGCTTAAGATGCATTAAAATAGGTTAAAAACTGCAAAATTTTGCAATGATGGCGTCATAATAGGTAAAAATAGGCGTCATAATTTTTGGGTACTTTTTCATTTTTACGCGGGGGGGCAATAAAACGGGGGGGAACAAATCCTTCAATAAAGCGGGGGGGGGGCATTTTTACACCGTGCACAGAGCACAGGTCTGAGAAAAAGGCCGCTTTTTTTAATGCATAATTTGTAACTTAAATCGTACTGCCCATTGAGCAATCTTACACGTACAGAATTATCAAAAAACGCCATTTCTGGGGGTTATAACTCCTGAACCACTGGAAATATTTTGTTGAAAAAAATTTTGTGGGGTATTGGGAACAACGGCAAGGATAAGGTTTTCAAAAAATTATCAAAATCGAAGACAAAAAATTTTGACTCCTTACCACACCTTCAAGCATCTTCCAAATTAAGGTTTTTAAAACTGTTTAGACCATAGGTGGGCAGCCTCTCGGATTTTTGTGGGGGGGGTATAAGGGAGGGGGTCAAATTTTTGCTTTAAAACTGTGTAAAATTAAAATAAGACCTTATTGCAACTTATAAATTTTATTTTTTAATTCTTTTAATAATGTGTTTAAATATTCTTATAATTAGATTAGAAATCATAGTTTTTTTATAATTACGTAATAATAGAATAGTAATTTTATTGTCTTGATTATAAAGTCAAGTATCACAAACTTTTTAATCCATAATCTTATATTTAATCAAAGATTATATATAAGATTATGGATTAAAAATTAAAGATTAAAGAAGTTATAGTACCCAAGTTATAGTTAATTTTTGGTCTGAACTGTAGTGACAATACCGTCTAGCTGACATTAAGTCTTAATTTTGACTGGAGTTTAGATTTTAACATTGTCTCGTAAGCAGTTAAAATGCAATAACCTTACCTAGAAAAAGGCACCCAGGCAAAGTAAAAAACCTACCAAAAAAACAGCGCTAGAAAGGAATACATCTGCATAATATCTTCGCTGAAACACTTTAAATTTATAACCAAAGAAAAAATTCTAAGCCTAAGCGAAACCTTAAAATCAAACTAAAAAACATAAAAACCTTTTAAAAGCAAAAAAGTTTAAAAAATTCTAAATAATGTACTGCTTAAAGAAGACATTTTTACGATGATATTTTGCAAAAAGGTATTTCTTCCGGACACTGAAAAACAAAAAATGTAACGCAGCAGAAACACTTAGGAGACAAGGCGCAAAATGACTGATGGAGGTTAAGAGGATGCAGGTAAAAACTTCTTTTTTCTTAACTCTTAGAAGAGTAAGTGGACTTGGGTGAAAAGGCAAAACCGCCCTTGTTTTTATATTTACGTTTCTAAATTCTAACGTTCTTATACTCCGAAGCTGTTGCTTACCGATAAGGTTGTAGGTGACCCCGTGATCCAAGATCCCTCCACCTGTGTCTTGGGAACAGCGGTCGGAGGACTCCAATCCGGCGGACAGTCGATTGGCTGAGTTGGCTGCTTCTTTCGCCAACTCCTCCTTAACTTCCTAAACAGGAGCTTACATGGAATTGATGCTTACAGTGAATTGATGAGCTTACAGTGAATTGATGACTGATACGATAGGCATGATACGATTACAATTATAATATTATATTAATATTCGTTGAATTTCGGATTTTTGAGGAACAACAAAAAATACATCTGCCCAAGGCGGCCAAAATTCAAGTGGAATATCACTCAAAATAATTATTTTTAGAATTTTTTGAACTGTGATTCCTCTCAGGGTTTCCAGCTCTCAAAGCAGAATGCTCTCTCTGACTTTCCTGACCAATTTTAAAAAATTCCAAGTATTCTCCCTGATTTTTTCCAGAGCTCTCCCTTACATTTTTTAAATAAAGTTTACATGACCACGAATTGTTATACTGCAATAAATCTTGAATTTTGAGTAAAATACTACAATGTTGAACGTTTTTAATAAAAGAAGAAAATGAGCCTGGGGGTGAGTCCATAGGTAGCCAGGATTTCCTTTAAAGGGGCGGTCTTGGGGGAGGAGAAATACGTGTCACAGGACGCTAAGCTGCGCGGACGCGAAGGGTCGGCTGGGGGTTCTAGTTCTAGGTGAAATTTTCTTGAAATATGCATCAAAAAATTGTTTAAGAATCGTCCCCTAGCAATGGCGTGAATATACATTTACTTTTATTTTTATAACATAATTTTTATACAATTTGTTTGATCTCTTAAATTAATCTGGCGATAAAAACATATATTCAAAATTGTATTTAATTAACAAAACTATCTAACATAGATATAATGTACTACTGCCTGATCTCTTTAAATTTTGCGCATGAAAGCGGTTAACGTTATAAAAACAAAGATACTACTTAAAAAAAATTTATATACTGAAAAAATTTTTAGTGCATAAAAATCTGACCTTCCCGCATAGCGGGAAAAAAATTTATATTAATTAATTTTATGATTTTAAAATTCATTAAGATTTTATTACATTTTTATAACACAATATTTAAAAATTAGAGAGGGAACAATAAAAATGTCAAGGGTCGCCAAGAAACCGAACTATCCCCCAACAGCAGTTAGGGCTTTAAAACAGCCATTGTCAACCCTATTATAATATAATGCCATTGCATATAGTTTTAACATATAGTTTCGCCATTCAATAGCTAAGGCAAAGACACATGCCTTAGCGATGTATTAAATGGCACAATCCATTGAAACTAACAAGAACTATTATAAATTATTGAATCGTAAGTCAGCATCTGCGTAGATCGTTTGAGGTGACTGGAAAAGAAGTGGAGCTGTTGACCATTTCCACTGCTGGACCTGGGCAGTGTCGTGGGAGGAAGCGGCTCCATAGACACCAATATAAATTATCAATGTTCACTTCCCGCGAAGCGAGAAAACTTTTAGTTTTTGGGCATTTTTATACTTCTGAAACGCACCAGGAATATTTATGAACTTATATTTAAAACAAAAATATAAGGTTCCCTTACGGCTTTGAACAAATTCAGAGAGGAGAGGGCGGCCGCGTCCATGGCCAACTATTTAAGAAAAATAAATAGATTATCAATTGGATCAATATTTAAAAAATATCCCTGTTATAAATTGTAGGTAAAACCTATTTAGGTACGAAAAACAATCTCTAAAGATAAAAATAATTTAAATAATTTTTTTTATTAAAAAAAGGAAATTATTGGAAAAAGTAAACAAAGAAAAATAATTAAGCGCCGCAGGCGCGAAAATTTTTAACAATCAGTTTTTGGATTTAATAAAATACCCTACACTTAATGTTCTAAAAAGCAAAATTCTTCTTGACTCACCGGTGCCCTCCCTGACCTCTTCCTGACCACTTTTTGCTCTCCCTGACCTCTCTCTGTCTTCCATGACCTCCCTGACTCGCTGGAAACCCTGCCTTTCTACCTTCAAGTATTAGGGGGTGCCAATAGTTGACCAAACTTAATCATGTACAATTCAAATGTTGCTTTCATTAAGGATTCGAACAAAAAACCATTTTTAAGCTTAATCGGGACACGCTAACAGACAAAAATAATTATCTAGCGATTTTTGGAACTTAAAAATTGACAATGTGTATACCTTTGCACTGCCCCCCCCCCGGGATTTTTATTGGGGGAGGGGGAGGGGCAATTCCAAAATGGGGGCACAAGAGGGGGCGAGCAGGGGACAAAGAAAAAACAGCAAGAAAAAAAAGAGAACAAAAAAATGGACAAAAAACGATATTTAAGTAAAAATAGGTCTAAAATAGGTGAAAATGCATTAAAATAGGTTAAAAACTGTAAAAATTTCGCGATGATGGCGTCACAATAGGTCAAAAATGGTGCCATAATTTTGGGGTACTTTTTTTTATTTTTGGGCAGGGGGCAATAAAACGGGAGGGGGCAATAAAACGAGGAACACACAGCCACTAATATTCCAGAGGGAAAGGGGCATATCCAGATTGTGCACAGTTCTATTTCTGAAGTACTGTGTTGGACTGCACCACGCAATATTCCCTTAAGGCTGGTTCATACTTATGACAAAACGTCCTTTGGACTGTCAAAGGACAACGTGTTCATACTTTTTGTCCTTTGGACTTTTCTCTTTGAATTTTGTCTTATGGACTTTTTCCAAAGGACAAAATCTAAGTAGCATTCATACTTCGTCTAAAGGACGTTTTGGCTTGTCCAAAGGACGTTTTGGCTTTTCTCAAATTGTCCTTGGGACTTTGTCCAAAAGAAGTTTTGTCATAAGTATGAACCAGCCTTTATTTTGTTTTTTGAGCAACAGTTCAGATCAGTTTAAAGAACAGACAAATTCTGTTCACACCCGAAAAAAAAATTTTAAAAAACGCATAACACAATTATCTAAAACATAATTGAAATAATTTATACATAATTTAACAAAAATATTAACTTACATCCACTAATTCGGGAAATAAATCACAGAAAACCTTGACTTTTAAATTATATTCTCGACTTCTTTTTGCGAATAGTCTTTTCTAAAATATATTTATACAATTTATAACATTTCAAATTAGGATTTAGCAAGAAAGTTAAAATTTAAGAAATGCTTATCTTCCACACCTTTTGTGGTTTCTGAGTGCATGATTTATAACTTTTTATAATTTTCAAGGAAAAATAGGTAAAAAATGTTAATTTTAGGTTAACAAGTAGCTTTTATTAAATGTTCAAGATTTTCATTGTTTAAGACTTATTTTGAGATTAAAACTTTAGTTAGGTGTTTAAAGACAATTTTTCTATTTTTTAAAATTGAATGGGCAGAGGGGTTAACCAATTTGTTTTTAAAACCCTCTCCCCTTTAACTTCGAAGTAGGGGTTTAAAATTTAAATCCGTTTTCACACAATTTGGAGGTGCATGTTAAACGCCACACCCTCCCAAATAAACGTACAGTTACAGTATAACGTGTTCGGGATATGAAATGTATAATTATTGATAAAATATATAACTGATAATAATTTATTACGAATAATTATAAAGATTTTAAAAAAAAATTATCTTACTTCATGGTCCGACGTTTGAATACTTCCAAGCGTAGGTGAGGTTTCCAGCTAAACAAATATTTTAAAAACATTAAAAATATTGTGTACAAAAATACAGCGTTCTAGAACCTAAAAGTGTAAGCTAATGGAAGTAACGATTTGTACAAAAAGTCATATTTACCCCAAGAATAAATCGTTAATAAATCTCAATAATTACCAAGAAGGTATGATGTACATGTAGATATACGTCAAAATAGGCGATAAAGCAAGACGTATAACAAAAATGCTAAAAAAAATTATAAGAAATTGGATTCAAGACTCGTGGACAAACATAGAGATACTCACCATAAAGCTTAAGAGACCGGTGAGTATGGTGGAAACTGTCCAAGCTGGGTTCCAGGTATCAGGGTGGAAGTCGCTAATTGACAAGCAGAGGCGTGTGTTCGTTTGAAACCTAAAATTTTTACGTGATCATAGATGAACAAGGGGGGGGGGGGGGGGGTAGGGTGGGGTCCACTCCCCCAGCCTCGAAATTTTGGGGCCCCCTAGAAAAAAATCCAGGGGCCCCCCCTCCGAAAATTTTGGTTTTTTGACTATTAATATGCTTTTGGAAGGCATCAAGAAAGTTTCTGTTTTAATATTAAAGAAAAAAATTTTCTCTCCCAAAATTTAAAAAACGTAAGAAAAAAAATAAAAAAAGCTTCGCCGGATTTTGGGCACGCCAAACGTCTAGACACGTCTAGACCTCCCTAGGCACGCCACCGGGGGGTCTAGACCCCCCTTTTGGGTCAGCAAAGGGAAAAATTTGGAGTTAGACCCCACCTTTTTGGGTCGCCAAGGATAAAAATTTGGAGGTCTAGAACGGCCATTTTTAAAAAATTTTCTCGCGCTTCGATCAGCGCTCCATTAATTATATAGTCTCCACTTGCAAATTTGTATTACTTTGTTTTGTAATCTTGGTATGACCACGCTAGACCTACCCCATTTTTAATGTTTTAATTGGTCTCCACTTCCAAATTTGTGTTACTTTGTTTTTTAATCTTGATACGACCACGCTGGACCACCCTTTTAGATTGTTATATAGTGGTATTAAAAATTTAAAGGTTAGAAGTAATTTAAAAAACATTTTCTGGTACTTTGCATTGCTCAGCTGTAATTCAATGTACTCATTTTTCAGTTATAATGTTTTGGAAATCGGAAATTTTAAGGTATCAAACTGTGTGTTAAAAAATTTTTCTTTGTTTTATAGACTTATTTTTATTAAATAATAGGAAAAAAAATGAAGTATATGATATAAACAAGGTAATAAACACTCCGCGCGAAGCGCGGAAAATTTTTTTAGTCCTTTTATAACGCTTAAAAATTTTTCTCCAGGAGGCAAATTCGGGGGGGGTGTCCCCGGGTACCCAAAATTCAGGGGGGTGTCAGCAAAATCCGAAATTTTGGGGGGTATAACCCCCCTGCCCACCTATGCACCTGACCTCCCTCTAAGTTTTAAAATTTCCCACCCCGGGTCGACCCCCCCTAGAATACTAGGGGGTGTTCGACCCCCTTAGGACCCCCTCCTAGATTTTGAAATGTCATTTACCCGGGGTAAACACCCCTCCCTAGCTTTTTGACCGTGTTCATCTATGAACGTGATTATTGGGAAGAGCTTCTATTGTACATTAACATGTAATTACTAAGCAGATTCAATAAATTTTAACAAAATTAACAATCAAAATAAAACAAAAGCATTTAAAATTGTCGCTAATATTCTTTACGTTAAACAATTTCAGTTGGTTTATTATATTACTGTCCTATTTGCTAAAAATCTTTTATAGAGTTAAAAAAAACGATTAAAGTCACTTTTTTTCCACAATAATAGGTAATAGAAAACGAAGTGAGAGAAGTAATACCAAAACGCCCTAAAAATGGGTTTTCCTAATCAAGCATTTTTGGGAGTATAACATAGCCTCAAAATTATTATTATTAGAAATTTTTGGGAACTGTCTGTATCCTTTCAATACAACATTTTTAGTGTTTTTAATATTGTTGGGCCCAAAAAATTTTATGAGTGTCGAGTGTGTCGTTTCGGCAGCATCGGGGTTTTTTCGGAGGATATTTTTTGCTGATTAATTTACAGAACGAAAATAAAAATTCTAATAGTTATTTTTACCTTCCGTTTGGCGTTAACATATAAATACTAGGCGGTTTAAATGGAAAATCTGCGGGAAATACCAACTTTCCATGATAAAGTCCACCTAAAAATTAACTTGCGTATAGTTTTTCTCCACAAAATAGCAGACTAAGAAAATAATACGCACACCTCCTTGTCCATGTTTAGGTTTTGAATTGAAACCTTGATTATATAGTTGATATAAAAATAATAATAGCTACTGCTGGGTTCCAATATGCGGAGCAATTTATTATATATTTTGTGTTTTTTATTAATAGCTTTATTGAAATTTTTTTTTTAATTTTAGGGACGTCAGTTTTAAACAAAGTGTGTTTCTGTCCCTCCAATTATTTTGCCAGTTACTCAGACAATGGTTTCTCTTCTTAGTTTTGTTGTGGTTTGCCAACAACCAGTGCTTCCTTCAACCTTGGTCTTGTCTGTCCGGTACGCTCCTCGCCTTGCTCCCCCATTTTCCATTTAGGACAAGATCAGCAAGTGCTGCGGGGTTCACCCAGAGGTTTTCTGGTCCCAAAGTCGTGTTAATGTGCGTGCATGTGAAAAAATGTTGTTCCGAAAACCTTTAGGGTTGCTTTGACAGATAGAATTCGAAGAAAATGCAGTATGCATGACTTGCAAGCAAAAACGTTTAAAAATTTATTAAACACTACCATTTCGACATTAAAGCATAACACACGCTTCGTCAGGGAATTTAACATAATTGGATCAACGTTGAATTTCCCTAACGAAGACCTGTGTTTTACCAGTGCTGAAACGTTGGCGTTTCATAAAAGTTTTGCTTTACAAGTCAAGCATACTGCATTTTTTTTGAAAAGATGTTGTGGTGCGTGTGTGTTTTGCATTTGCATAGCGGACAGTTTGGTGATGTGGATTGTGAGGTATTTATTTTGTGTAGGTAACAGTAAAGGGAAAAAAGATTTCTCCGACCTAAATTGAGCCAGGGTTTTCCTGAATCTGTAAAATTTTTTCTTTCTTTTTTGTTATTTGCTAGTGCTTTCGTTTTAAGTATTGGGTTTATTGGAATGTTATTAATGTGGTTTGTGACTGTGTTTATGTGGATTTGTTGTTTTAGTGCTTTGTATGTTTTGTCGTGTGTCTGTTGGAATGTTTGTGTGTTTGTTTATTCCAAGTTTCCCGTGACTAACCAAAAAGGAGTGAAACAGAGCTTAAAAACAGAAAACAGCTTTGGGCGGTAATTTCTGTTGTTTTCTTCACTAAAAAGCCTTTTAAATTCAACCAATTGATGTAAATAATTGAATTACATTAATTCTGTTTTAATTATTGTAGCGATTGTGCAAGATTAGTTATTCTGAATCGCTTATAACCCTAGACTTTTGCCGGAAACAAATGAGTCATTAAAAAAATTTAAAAAATTAAGAAAAACACGCCGAAATTAATACTTTTTGGTTTTCAATTTTTTTGTGCTTTGAATAAACTAATGCATCTAAATCTTTAAATTTTGTACCTTATATTTTGTATATTTATGATATATAAAATGACAACTTTTCTTTTATGATTTGTACCACCTTTTTTCACTTTTTTTATTTTTTTTAAACTTGCCTTTCAGTCCGGCAGTCGTTAATGAAACTCAGTGGTAAACCTTCACTGCAACAACCATCTATATTCCCTGTTAGGCATGCTTAACATTTGCTTTTTTCTTGAGCTGCAGCTCCAGAAAAAAAAGAAATGAAAGAAGTGAAGCAAATGAAGCATGCTTAACATTTGCTTTCTTCAGCCATAGAACGCCACAGTGTATGCGCTTCTGGTTCATGTGTTCTGTTTACACATATCGCAATAAGGATTATAATTTTATATAAACAGAACCTAAACTTCCAAACTTTGACTTTCCATTTTTCTTAATGCATTTTTGTTAGTATATTTGTTACTTAAAGACAAATTATTAAAAATTTTAAAATTTTGCACATTTGTTTACTATCATTATCAATGAGACGTTACATTTTTTTTCTTTGTATCTACTAAAGTTTTTTTTAAGATACAGGTGTTTTTTCTTAAAACTATTGGGGGCTGAGCCCGAAAACCTCGACGATGCCCTCATTTTCCACTCCCAATATTCCCAGCCTCCCCCCAGGGAGACAAACGCGTGTCCAGCGCGGGACAAACGGTCATTTTGCTGTCCAATTTTTACGTTTTGAGGTTTCAATGTTAATGATTTTGCTTATTGATTGTAACACATAATTACTTTTAACTGTATTATCTTTATTAAAGTTTACTTAATTTATTAATTCATACTTTGCACTATCCAGTTTGCAATGCATAATTTATGTTGCCTTTAGCCATAGAATTGTTAATTCTACTGTTTTGTTGGTGATGCATTAGGTTTTCCTCCCTTCTCTTTGGCACTGTTGACATTGTGCACCCAATCACCCAATGAGAGCGTGTTTGGTTCTAGAGAGTGCGGCAGAGGCATCGTCATCATCATCATATTGTAAAATTTAATCCCAAAAAAACTTGTTGGTGATGTTTTATAGCAGGTGGGAGAGTCTGATAACTGAATAGAAACCATATAAAAAAACGACATTTGTAATTAATTTTTTGCACTTTTTCAGTCCGAAAAGCTTGTTTTAAACGTGGAAAGAAAAGGCGCCAGTAGTGCTCATGATAAACCTTCCTATCCGTCAGCGGTTACCTTCGTCGGTTCTTATACACTGAGCAGGCAGACGCGATTTGCCTTCCGCGCTTAAGCTTTGATCAGAATGTTAACGAAGGGTTAAAAAATGTTAACTTTATAGTAAATTTGTCTGCATGCATTGTAATTCATTTACTTTGTTGTTCCATTAAATTTTTTTGTTCCTTTTTTATTATAACATTTTTTGATAACAAACAATGTTATAATAATAATTTTGTCGAAAAATTTTTGAGCTGCTGCTGTGTCAAACCAATTATTATGTCAAATTAAAATTACGTCGTTTACGAACGACATATTTCCGAGCGACCCAGGAGAAAGGACGGTTGCGAAGGGGGCAATAACCGGTCCTCCAAAGTTGAGCATCTTCTTTCGCGCTGCCCCTTCTGCCCACTCCGGCTTCCGTGTGTTATGCGTTGTGACGTAAAGATTGTTTAAACGCTCTCCCACCCCCAACGGATCCAAATCATCGCTAAACCAATCTCACACCTTCGGGAGGGGACCTTCACCGTTGGGCGGCTTCTCGGACAGGCCTGGACGGCGCTTGTTCATTCCTGCGCGCTAGAGGTTGCGCGCATGCGTCGGCCAGTTTTTTCAGTGAAAGGAACCGGCCTCCCGCGCTAAAGTTCTCGTGTTCACGCGCCGATATAATTGACACTTTTAGGGTCGAGTGGCTCGAGCCCCGGGAGTGGGGTTCATGACAGATTAGCCTCGCTGCGTCACACTTGGTCGGCGAAGCCTATCGCTCTGCATTCTTTTGTTTTTCAAACTGGTCATCAAAGTGTCAAAACTAAAGCAATTGACACGCGTTCTGAATCGATCGTCGAAAGCGAAGTGGGCAGAATATCCGAGTTTTCAAACGAGAATCCTACCCGTTTTTTGCAGAAACACCCGCCATTGAACAGACTGATTGCGCAATCTATTCTTTTAAATTACCGCTGGACAGTGAAACACTTATCGCTGAATAGCACAATCTGACAAACAGTTTTTACATGTCTGTTGGGCAGCATAATGGAGGGTATTTTTTGCTTACAAATTTCAAATTTAAAAAAAATTCCACAGAAATCACGCTTAAAGTATGACGCAAACAAATATAAAGTCAAACTGTTTTTTTAATGAAGGCAATAA
>JASAMX010010283.1:0-18026 GCA_030248175.1 Microlaimidae sp. YZB2_3 | reverse complement strand
TGAGCGATTGCCTTTAGAGCTGACTCTTGGATCAGAATAATGGACCCAGCGAAACATTTGCAAACAGAGTTTTCTAAAAACGTCTCAGCTGACGGCTGCCTTAGAAAACTAAGGGTGCATCCCCATGGTTCACTGCCATATCTTTTAAAGTTAAATTCAGCTTTTAGCTGGGGACTTTCTCTCCACACCCACAAAAGGTTGTACCTGGCCAATCCTTGAGCGATTGCTTTTAGAGCTGACTCTTGGATCAGAGAAATGAACCCAGCAAAACATTTGCAAACAGAGTTTGCTAAAAATGTCTCAGCTGGCGGGGGCCTTAGAAAACTAGGGGTGCATCCAGCATCCTCATGGTTCATTACCGGATCTTTCAAGGTTAAATTCAGCTTTAGCTGGGGACTTTCGCTCAAGGATCCACCAGGTACCACCTTTTTGTGGGTGCAGGGTGAAAGTCCCCAGCCAAAAGCTCAATTTAACCATAAAAGATCGGGTAATGAACTGTGGTGGGGATGTACCCTTAGTTTTCCAAGGCCCCCGCCAGCTGAGACGTTTTTAGCAAACTCTGTTTGCAAATGTTTCGCTGGGTTCATTACTCTAATCCAAGAGTTACCTCCAAAGGCAATCGCTCCAAGGATCTGCCAGGTACCACCTTTTGTGGGTGCAGGGTGAAAATCCCCAGCCAAAAGCTGAATTTAACCTTAAAAGATTCCGTAGTGAACCATAAAGATGCACCCTTAGTTTTCTAAGGCCCCCGCCACCTAATACGTTTTTAGCAAACTCTGTTTGCAAATGTTTCGCTGGGTTCATTACTCTCATCCAAGAGTCAGCACTAAACCAATCGCTTAAGGATCCGCCAGGTACCACCTTTTGTGGGTGCTAGGTGAAAGTCCCCAGCCAAAAGCTAAATTTAACCTTAAAAGATCTGGTAGTGTACCATGTGGGACTACCCCCTTAGTTTCTCAGCCCCCCCCCCAGTGGAGAGTTTTTTGCCCCCTCTGTTTGCGCATATTTCTCTCGGGGTTCATTACTCTGATCCAAGAGTCAGCTCTAAAGGCAATCGCTCAAGGATCCGCCGCGTCTTGTGGGTGCGGGGTGAGTGCAGCCAAAAGCTGAATTTAACCTTAAAAGATCCGGTAGTGAACCATGGGGATGCACCTTAGTTTTCTAAGGCCCGCCAGCTGAGACGTTTTTTGCACACTCTGTTTGCAAAACCTTTTCGCTGGGTTAGTTACTCTGAATCCAGTAAGTACTAAAGGCAATCGCTTCCGCCACCTATCCCCCCTTTTTGTGGGTGGGGGAAAGTCCCCAGCCAAAAGCTGAATTTAACCTTAAAAGATCCGGTAGTGAACCATGGGGGATGCACCCTTAGTTTTCTAGCCCCCCCCCGCTGAGCTGGGAAGTTTTGCGCACATCTGTTTGCAAATGTTTCACTGGGGTTCTCTCTAAAAAGACAAGACGTTGAAGCAATCCAGCCTAAAGGCAATCGCTCAAAATAATAATAAGAAAAAGAGAATCAACATGAATTACAAAATTTACGCACGCTCTCCAAGTATAGTTGGCGCCGTACCGTTGGCTAAATTACATTGTAGCACCCCCGCACCACCGATGATTGGAATTGTATTTTTTGAAATATAAATAATAATAAAAAGAAAAAGATGATAAACATAAATTATAAAATTTACCATGTGCTTTAGTTATAGTTGTCGCGGTGCTGTGGGGCTAAACCGCCGCTTGGCGTTCCCGCGCCACAGATGCTTATTATTATTATTTTTTAGAAGCATTGAATTAATTTTGTCATCAGTAATGCAGAAATTAAAAAAGTACTTTGTTGTTTTCACCGTTTTCCGCGCGGTTAAAGTAGATGGCGCTCAGAACTGGTTCGGTTTCCGCCACCAATGAAAACCGAGCACCGTCTTCTGTTTTGTTTTTTTTTGTGCTGTTTCTATAAAAACTGTTCGTTGTCTGCTCTGTACAATCCTTATTGTTGCCAAAAGGCTGTTATTGTGCGGTTGGGAGTTTTTATTTGTCTATTTTTCAATTTTTTGTTTTCATCAATATTTCGATAACAAGGACCTAAATGAAAAAAATGCTTCCTAAGAAAGGTGCGTAATGCTTTTTTCTTTCCAATGAGCCCATGTTTATTTTTGACCAATCAGTAACGAATGAAGAGTATAGCTTTTAAGGATTGAGCGTTGGAATAATAATAATAATAATAAGAAGAAGAAGGTTCTGAATTTCAAAATTTACCCATGTTCTCTAATATTGGTTAGCGCGACGCCGCGGGGCTAAATCGCCCCGTGGCGCTCCCGCGCCACCCATGATTAAAAAGCAACTTAAATATTGATTTTTGTCGGTCACCTGTATAGAGCAATCAGCTGCTGAGATTATGATGTATATAAAACGGTAATAATCTTATCATTTACCGGTTGTTATGTTTTGAGATATAGTTCTATAAATTTGAAGCTCAAAAAACAGTTTTGACCGCTTAAAAAATTTGATTAGAATTTTCTCAACAATTTATGAAAATTTAAAGAAAATTAGAGACAACTTCCAGATGTGGTTTCAAAAAAAACGGAATTAAAAATTTTAAGAAAATTAAAGAGATCGATATTTAAAAAAACTAATTAAAAACCTTAAATTAGTTTTTTTGACATGTCAATCTCTTAATTTTCTTAAAATTTTAATTCCGTTTTTTGAAACCACATCTGGAAGTTGTCTCTAATTTTCTTAACTTTTCATAAAATATTTGAGAAATTCTAATAGAACTAAGCGGTCAAAAGTGTTTGAGCTTCAAATTTATAGAACTATCTAACAAGCGGTAAATGATAATTACCGTTTTTTTATATACATCATAATCTCAGCAGCTGATTGCTCTATACAGGTGACCGACAAAAATCAATATTTAGTTATATTAATCATTGGTGGCTGGGGAGCGCCACGGGGCGAGGGCGCTAACCAATATTAGAGAACATGGGTAAATTTTGAAATTCAGAACCTTCTTCTTCTTGTTATTATTATTATTATTCCAACGCATCAATACCTTTAGAAACTATCTCTTCATTCGTTACTGATTGGCCGAAAATAAACATGGCTTATTGGAAAAGAAAAAAGCATTACGCCTTTCTTGGAGGCATTTTTTTCATTTAGGTCCTTGTTATCAAAATATTGATGAAAAACAAAAAATTGAAAAATAGACAAATAAAACTCCCAACCGCACGAATAACAGCCTTTTGGCAACAATAAGGATTGTACAGAGCAGACAAGACGAACAGTTTTATAGAAACAGCACAAAAAAAAACAAAACAGAAGACAGTTTTCATTGGCGCGGAAACCGAACAGTTATGAGCGCCAGTCTATTTAACCGCGCGGAAAACAGTGAAAGCGACGAACTCGTTCTGCGTACTGGCAAAAACGTAAAAGTCAATGCTTCTAAAAAATAATAATAAATTATAACGTGTGGCGCGGGAAAACAAGCGTTTAGCAGCGCCGCCGACAATTATAACTCTGAGAGCACATGGTAAATTTATAATTTCTGTTTATCATTTCTTTATTATTATTTATATTTCAAAATACAATTCCATCAGTAGTACGGTATTACAATGTAATTTAGCCAAGCGTACGGCGCCAAGCTAAAAACATGCGTAATTTTGTAATTCATGTTGATTCTCTTTTTCTTATTATTATTTTGAGCGATTGCCTTTAGAGCTGACTCTTGGATCAGAGTAATGAACCCAGTGAAACATTTGCAAACAGAGTGTGCAAAAAACTTCTCAGCTGGCGGGGGCCTTAGAAAACTAAGGGTGCATCCCCATGGTTCACTACCGGATCTTTTAAGGTTAAATTCAGCTTTTGGCTGGGGACTTTCACCCCGCACCCACAAAAAGGTGATCTGGCGGATCCTTAGCGATTGCCTTAATAGCTGACTCTTGGATCAGAGTACTGAACCCAGCCAAACATTTGCAAAATGATTTTGCAAAAAACGTCTCAGCTGGCGGGGGCCTTAGAAAACTAAGGGTGCATCCCCATGGTTCACTACCGGATCTTTTAAGGTTAAATTCAGCTTTTGGCTGGGGACTTTCACCCCGCACCCACAAAAGGTGGTACCTGGCGGATCCTTGAGCGATTGCCTTTAGAGCTGACTCTTGGATCAGACTAATGAACCCAGCGAAACATTTGCAAACAGAGTTTGCAAAAAACGTCTCAGCTGGCGGGGGCCTTAGAAAACTAAGGGTGCATCCCCATGGTTCACTACCGGATCTTTTAAGGTTAAATTCAGCTTTTGGCTGGGGACTTTCACCCCGCACCCACAAAAGGTGGTACCTGGCGGATCCTTGAGCGATTGCCTTTAGAGCTGACTCTTGGATCAGAGTAATGAACCCAGCGAAACATTTGCAAACAGAGATTGCAAAAAACGTCTCAGCTGGCGGGGGCCTTAGAAAACTAAGGGTGCATCCCCATGGTTCACTACCGGATCTTTTAAGGTTAAATTCAGCTTTTGGCTGGGGACTTTCACCCCGCACCCACAAAAGGTGGTACCTGGCGGATCCTTGAGCGATTGCCTTTAGAGCTGACTCTTGGATCAGAGTCAGCTGAGACGTTTTTTGCAAACTCTGTTTGCAAATGTTTCGCTGGGTTCATTACTCTGATCCAAGAGTCAGCTGTAAAGGCAATCGCTCAAGGATCTGCCAGGATCCACCTTTTGTGGGTGCAGAGTGAAAGTCCCCAGCCAAAAGCAGAATTTAACCTTAAAAGATCTGGTAGTGAACCATGGGGTTGCACCCTTAGTTTTCTAAGGCCCCCGCCAGCTGAGACGTTTTTTGCAAACTCTGTTTGCAAATGTTTCGCTGGGTTCATTACTCTGATCCAAGAGTCAGCTCTAAAGGCAATCGCTCAAGGATCCGCCAGGTACCACCTTTTTGTGGGTGCGAGGTGAAAGTCCCCAGCCAAAAGCTGTTATTAACCTTAAAAGATTCAGTAGTGAACCATGGGGTTGCACCCTTAGTTTTCTAAGGCCCCTGCCAGCTGAGACGTTTTTAGCAAACTCTGTTTGCTGATGTTTTGCTGGGTTCATTACTTTGATCCAAGAGTCAGCTCTAAAGGCAATCGCTCAAGGATCCGCCAGGTACCACCTTTTGTGGGTGCGGGGTGAAAGTCCCCAGCCAAAAGCTGAATTTAACCTTAAAAGATCCGGTAGTGAACCATGGGGTTGCACCTCTAGTCTTCTAAGGCCCCCGCCAGCTGAGACGTTTTTTGCAAACTCTGTTTGCAAATGTTTCGCTGGGTTCATTACTCTGATCCAAGAGTCAGCTCTAAAGGCAATCGCTCAAGGATCCGCCAGGTACCACCTTTTGTGGGTGCGGGGTGAAAGTCCCCAGCCAAAAGCTGAATTTAACCTTAAAAGATCCGGTAGTGAACCATGGGGATGCACCCTTAGTTTTCTAAGGCCCCCGCCAGCTGAGACGTTTTTTGCAAACTCTGTTTGCAAATGTTTCGCTGGGTTCATTACTCTGATCCAAGAGTCAGCTCTAAAGGCAATCGCTCAAGGATCCGCCAGGTACCACCTTTTGTGGGTGCGGGGTGAAAGTCCCCAGCCAAAAGCTGAATTTAACCTTAAAAGATCCGGTAGTGAACCATGGGGATGCACCCTTAGTTTTCTAAGGCCCCCGCCAGCTGAGACGTTATTTTTTAAATGTTCCTGTTACCCTTTAATTTTTTAGGAAAGATTCAAAAAAGAAAAAAAATTTTAGAAATGTACAATAAGTCGCACTAAGAAAAATGTTATGGGGGTTTTAATTTATTTAGTTGTGACTTTTAAGCGGAGTTTGATAATTTGGTGGTACGATGTCTTTGGAACTGTAAGTAAAAGATTAACCCCTTGAGATTTTTTTATCCAAAAACCGCAGCAAATCCGTAGAAGGTGTTTCGCGCCAGTGCTGCAGTGTGTTAAATTTCGCCTGCGCGGTCGGTCGAACGTGAACTTTGAAAAACTTCAAAAGTGGCGCGGAAAGCCTTTTGCGGATATGCAGCGGAAAGAATCGCAAAGGGTTAAGCACCGCAAAAAAAATTTTGATAAATTCAAAGCCGCGATAAATTGAAACTTGTAGTCCTATGTAAATAAAAATTGGTTTGGGTTTTCGGTTTGAACGCTTTAGCTTAGGCTTAGATAGAGGTTTTTGCCATGTTTACTTTCGATTTTACGTTTCCAGGTTTCTGCTCCAGATTCACCACTTACGGCTCCCAATTCCTTATTTTCGGTTGCAGCTTCCTCTGAATTTTATCGACCTCACATCAATTTAAGTAATCAGGAAGATATCTGCAAAGTCACTGCAAGAATAAAGAAAACATTAAACTCAAAAGCCTCAGCACCAAATCTTACAATAAAAGTTGTTTGCATAAAATCTGCTTTTATGGGTTAATGGAACCAAGAGAACTTGGAGCTGGAACTTCGAGCTAAAAACAAGGAACTTGGAGTCGTAATTGGGGAACTTAGAGCCGTAAGTAGGGAACTTGGAGCCGAAAGTAAAAATCGCGAAAGCGTTTACCCAAGCAAGCCTAAGCGAAGCCTAAATCTAAGCCAAAACTAATTTTTTTTCTTTAAGGCCTCAAGTTCCCATTGTTTGTGGCTGCTAGTTATAAAATTTCCGATTGCCTGCTTGTGACTCTAAAGACCTCGTGCCAAAATCTGCAAGCGAATCTTAATTTTGAATTAATGGCCTTTCAATTTTTTTGCTTTTTTAAAAGAAGTTAAAATTTAAATTTAAATTTAAAATTTACACCTATATTTTATTTCAAATAATACAATGTATAATTCCGTGCCCTTGTACTTTCTATCGTTTTTGACTACGTCTAACGATTTTATATAGTAATAGTATTTATATTATGGATTTATGCAATATTCTTACGGATAAGAACCAGCTTCGATACGCAGAAATTTGCATATAGATTTTTTATAGAATTAACCTAACTTATATGTAAATAACCCTTATCAGTTATAATACTTTCATGTTTTGGCTTATTGTTAGTTTTATGCACTTAATACTGGACTTACACTTTTTATTATCTCTATTAAAAATTTTTTATTAAATTTCCTTAATTTATAAATAATCTTTTTTGCGTAAAAATTTTCAAAAATTTTTCTCCAATGATTTTCAGCCTTAGGTAATAAGTAGTACAAACTAGTTCTTACAGAGCCACATTTCTGTTATTTCTCATTGCGTTGAGTGGCACGCAATTTTCAGTTTTTATCTTTATTTTTTATTATTTAAAATTTTTTTAAAGAAAATTTAAAAAAAATTTTTTTTGGTAATCAAAATATGGAGTACACAACTTTCGAAGGTAATTTATTTTAATTAATATATTTCCTAAACTTTTGTAAATAATAAATTTGGTTACACCGATAAAATCTTTAATCATTTTATATAATTAAGCCTAATATAAGTTTCGTAATTTACTTAATAACAAATAAACTTTAATAAGGATATTTCATTATAACTTTAAGCATATAATAAATAAAAATATCTTTTAATTAAATACCACAAGTTTTTAAAAAATACTTCGAGTTGCTTTTTATTTCATTATTTTATTATTATAAAATGTGGGGAAATGTCCAATGCAGAACGCAACGGAACGGAAAGCCCGGGACAGCAACAGAGTCGAAAAAGGACTGCGATAACGGAGCGACATCAGGTATTTTTATAAATATTTTCTTTAACGCTTCCTTTAATTCTTTTTTATTATTTTTTACTTTTAAGAAAAATATGCATGATATTTGCTCGCTTTTTATTTTTATTTTTATTTTCATTTTAAAACGTTACTTACTAACTAGTAAATAAAATACCGGGTTCCACTGATGAGCTCTTACCTTATTTTATTTACTACCGATTAAAAAATGGCGTCTGGAATCAAGAGCGAAACGCTAATTTTTTAATTAATTCATTTAATAGCTTTTTAATTTTATTAAAAACTTAATATGCTTATATTTTATCTTTTCTGCAACTAGGTAAATTTTATGGGTTTTTAGTTTCTGGTTCCTTAAAAATCTGTTTGCATTATGTTTGCTGTTATTAGCATTTTGTTTTTATAAAAATATTTGGTTTTTTTTATTTCACACAATTATAAAATAATGCAATAAACAAGAATAAATTACAATTATTTTTGTTAACATAAGCATATAGCATAAGATTATTAGTAAAAATTTACTATAAATTAAGTAAACAGCACTTAATTAAAAATTTTATAAGATATTTCTTTAAGTTGCATTGTAGTAATATTCAAGCCATTTCAAATAATAGAAATGGAATTCTTGGCAATTCTTCATAATGAAAAATTGGCTATTCCTGAACGAAAATTAAAATTTATATAGTTTCAAAATAAATAATATCTAAATTTTAGCGCCATTTGGGACTCTTATAACTTAGTTTGACATAAAGTTTTAGAGGGGTTTTTATAAAATAAAACTGGGGTTTTTTATTTAAAGCTTTCTGGATTTACGGTCAATGGAGCGAGAGAACTTAAAGCTGGAACTTGAAGCCAAAAATATGTAAGTTTAAGCCGTAAGTGAAGAACTTGAACCCATAATTTGGGAACTTGGAGCTCAAAATGATAATCGCTAAAACGTTTACCTGAGCCCAGGCGAAGCCTATAATTGAAACCCAAATCATTTTTTTAAAACTAAAGGTCCCATTACTCGATGCTCCAAGTTTCCAAAAATTTTTGATGGCTCCAAGTTCCCTGTTTGTGGCTCTAAAGACCCCGTATTTTTTTCTGGTAATATTTTGTGTTTAACTATTTAAGTATTTCTTGTGAAAAAGAATGACATTTTAATTAACCAGTGCATATACCAGTTCTCAAACAAAAATTTTTTTTGGATTTAGATTTAGACTTCGCTTAGGCTTAGGGTAAACGATTTTTTATTTTCGGCTCCAAGTGGAAATTTAAAGCCTTTAAGAAAAAATGGGTTTATACTTAGATTTATAGGCTTCGCTTAGGCTTAGGTAAACGTTAAACTTTTAGGGATTTTTACTTTCGGCTCCAAGTTCCCACTTTATGGCCCCGAATTCCCCAAAAAAATTGTATATATATATATATATATATATATATATATATATATATATATATATATATATATATATATATATATATATATATATATATATATATATATCTATATATATATATATATATATATATATATATATATATATATATATATATATATATATATTTATTTATATATATAGTTTTTTACATTAAAACCCTCTCTACATCTATTATAAAAGTTTTTGTTTTTTGAAACTATCATATGTATTTACTTAAACCTTGAAACAGTGGGATAATTATTATAGGTTTTTAAAAAGCAAATTATAAAAAATATGTCCGTAATAACTGACTCACAGTCGAAAACCAAACAGCGGATATTTCAATAAATAAAATAGACTCATTAATTTTTATGAATATTTAAAGTGATTTTTGGAAACGCAGTCGTCAAAAATCTGTCACGTGTACGTTATTTTAAAGAAATTTTAGAACGTAAATTTAAAAGATGTTGTTATTTAAAAACTTAAAATTTTTTTATGAGTTTGGAGTATGGCAATTAAAAAAACAGCGGAATAAAAAGTTTAAGAATTTAATAAATATAATTAAACTTATAGCCAACACTTTACTTATTTAAATAAAATCTTTCCTTTATTTACATTAAATGGTCGTAGTTCAGTTATACAATAAAATATTGTTTAAAAAATATGTGACGGGAATAATCAAAATTAAAAATTTTATAATAAAAGTATGGCCATTTTAAATAAACTAACGCTGGTGTTTAGAAAATTTTAGAGCTATTGTAATCGCACCCGGTCCGTTGGTTTTCGGTGGAAAACTTTGAATAGTCTATTTAAAAAAACAATTGATTTGAAAAAAAAACAACTTTATTTTATAAATAAAAACACCTCAAACAATTTTATTTTAAACAAGCTTGTTTAAACAAGCCGAAACTAGCGGACCCAGTCTGAGTAGATTCAAACCAATAATTTTATGAATAACAGTGTAACACAATTTTTCAGCTTGCCATTAATCAAAAAATAAATAAATTATAAATTTTTTTTTAAAATCCATAAGTAATGAAAAAAAATTTCGAATAAAATTAAGTTGTGCATTAAATTATTTTAAAAAGAATTAATTGATTAGAATAAAACACAGGGGTCGCATGCTAAAGAAACCCTTATATTTACCCCGAAAAATCCATTTCAATGAAAATAAAGAAAAATATTAAAAAACATTTAATCAATGCGCGTATTTTATTTTTTATTAAATTAATCCTACGGGATTAAATATTTAACCACCTCTCGAGTTGGATAAATTCTTATTCTTAAAACAATAGAAAAAATTTAACCCGACTTTTACCTAGGTAAAATTGATTTTTCACTCGCATTCTTAAGCACGTAAAAAAAAGTTACCTTAGGGTAACTTTTAACCGCGCGTCAGAATGCGACCGCAGGACCATTTTCCACAAATAATTGGAGACGATAATTGTACATAATATATTTTTTGTCCATTTTTTGTGTTAAAATCCGTCATTTTTTTGTTGTCAAGATTGAAGCTAAAATACGTTACAAAACGGAGCGCACCAACACCTATAGTTTAAACCAGAGTGACAAGTGACAACACATTCACAACACAATCACACCACAGCGAAAAGTAAGGGCCTAACGGTATAAACGCGCGCGAAAGACGTGTTACTTTGTGACTCCAGTGTGAACCAGATTTAAGTGTTACTTCTATTTCTGTGACAGATAACAGATGTTGGAAAGAACAAAAGAGAAGTCCAACTTTGCAAGCAAAAGAGTGCAAGTTTTAAAAATATTAAGTATTAGGGTAACTGACTTAATTTCGGCCACCTTTTTTTTATTTTTTTGAATAAGTTTTTTCTGGCTTTTTCAATCAAGCCAAAATTTAGCCTAAAAATCAAACAATAGCTATATTTGTTATTCCAGTGCAAAATTTGAATATTTCTGTTACACTTAAAAATCAGTGAAGGTTTAAACTTTTTTTTAAAGTGGCCGAAGTTAAGGCGCGTGCCATTTATTTCGGCCACCTACAAAAAACTGGCCATAACTATTGCTTAAACGAACAATAAAAATTTCTAAAGGTTGCAAATTTACCCTTAGGCATTGTTCTCGGTACATATAACTTAATTTTTCCCGTTTGCGAACTTTAATAGATATTAGCA
This sequence comes from Microlaimidae sp. YZB2_3, assembly GCA_030248175.1. Classification (NCBI taxonomy): domain Eukaryota; kingdom Metazoa; phylum Nematoda; class Chromadorea; order Desmodorida; family Microlaimidae; species Microlaimidae sp. YZB2_3. The sequence goes on along the minus strand of JASAMX010010283.1, from coordinate 6,808 downwards.
AAACTTTAAATAATTATGTCAAAACCTTAAAAAAACAAGTTTTAATAATTTGTATTTTTTGTTCAATTTTTATTTTTGGCTTAAAAAACGTCAAAACAAAGTCAAACGAGCAAAAAAAATTCTTTATAAATACGGTAGTACAATGATTTTTAAAAACAGCAAAAAACGGCAGGTTCTTTCACCTAAATTTTCAGGTGGTCGAAATTAACGGAATCTTAAAATGCGCAATTAGTTAAACGCATTGCAAAATGATTTTGAAGAAAATATCAAAACATCAAAATTAACAACTTTGAGCCTTAAATAAAAAATATTTTAAGGTTATATATTGCTTCGTTCTAAATTTGATAGTTTAAACACAAAACAAAAATTAAGAAAATCACAAAAAATTACTTTTTTTATAAAAATGGTGATAATGTAGAATTACAAAAATAAAACTTTTGCAAAAACGCTTTATTCAACATTAATCCAGTTACTTTTGTGCTATATAGTTCTTTTGTGTTTTAAAAATAAGTCAATTTTCTAACACCCTAAATTGATGGCCGAAATTAAGGCGTGGTCCAAATTAAGTCAGTTACCCTACAATTCATGATTTTCATAAAAAAGCATAACCAAGAAAAAATTGTGACTGAAAGAATTGACAAGGAAAAATTTTCACTAATTAAGTTTTCGAAAACTTCGTTGAAGTTTATGCGCCTGTCTATTTTGTCAACTTTCTTGTTTAATTTGATTTTAGTTTTTTGTATTTTTGTTGCACGTTGGTAGAAATCTATTCTGATTTATACTATTTATACCTATAGTATTTATACAGTTCATAAAAATGTTTACCTGAATACTTTTACCAATCCTGACCATCCGATCCTTTATTAAAACTTCAAATCATTGAGTGCTAACAAACAACAATTCTTTATTATTTGAACAATGGGAAAGAAAGATTCAATAAATCAACAAATCAACAATCAAATTAATATATTACAAGTACTCAAATACATACAACTATTTCATCAACTAACATACATGCTACAAAAATATCTAAACTTCAAATTTATAAAATTTCTTTTAATTATTATTAGTAGTTTTTGTTATAGATACAAACACAGTCCATGCAAATATGTCTCAGACGAACTAAAAATACAATACAATCGATTTCACAACATAGTTTTTAAATGCGACTAAAAAATAACATTTAAAAGTAACGTAAAACTAAAACACTGATTGATTTATTTTAAAACAATAAATTAATGCAAAAGCTTTCTAAACTCTTTTGCTTTTTGTTACAATTTAGAAGATCACATTATTTTTGCAAATTGATAAATATTTTAATATTTTTATTCGACATTATTGCTTCTAATATTTTTTGTTTTTCCAAGTTGTTTCAGCTCATCTGTTGCTTTTCTTTCGAAAATTATACCTCCGTTATGCCTTTTTTCTGCTAGAAATATTACTCACAACGAAATTTTTATCGTACAAAATGAAAGGTGTGCCGTATTTAGACATTGAAAGACTCTGACTACCCAAAGGCGCACCTTGTGTGCGTCAGAAAGAATTTAACAACCCAAAAACATTTTCTTTAAGAATCCTTTTTGATTAGTTCACTGGAGAAGTATACTCAAGTAATTATTGGTCATTTTTTAAGTGATAATAATAAAAAAGCTAATTTTGCCAGAAAAAATACTACTAAAGTAGAACGCACCCTAAAAATATCCTAAGCATTTTTGGTGCTCTATTTTATTAATTTTTTAAACCGCGGAAGTTAATAGAAATGTTAATTTTTTTTTAATTTTCTGTTCAATTAACCAATAAACCAAGTTCTACTCGATTCTGCGTCTTTGAAGCAGAGTAAACATAAAACTTATGGTTGAATTAAATCTGGCTGACATCTTAAAATTGTACGGCTGTTGGAGAAATGCAATTTTAATTTGCACGGTTATAACGTTTTAACTAATAAAAACTTATCCATAAAGATAAACTTATTGAAAACAAAGCCTAATTCATAGACACTAAACATTTAACAAGACCCTGTTTTTTTTACTGTAATTTTGTTTCAACAATAAAAATACTAAAACAAAAATATAAGATAACAAAAAAGAAATTAGTATGTCCAGTATGAAATTTTCCTTACAGTAAACAGATATTTAAAAAAATAATTGAAAATTTACAAAAAATCTATCAGTCGTTTTTAGTCGGCCAGAATGGTGCAAAATAAAGAAAGTATGTTCAAAAAATTTAATTCTATACTCTTTTTTTAAATTTTCCTGTTTCTGTGATCAAATTAGTGACTTTTCCTTCTTGGTTTTTTTATTCTACAATAGATATTTTTTGAGTTTTACATGCAACAATTCCCGCTCGCCAAAGCGAAAATTAAAAATACAAAACTCTCCTAGATTTGGTTATAATTTATTTGCCGTAAATCCGTACTGTCAAACTGTTTACGAAAAAGTGGTAAATCAGTTTACAGAAAAACAATATTGGAATGCTACTTTTTTGGCACGCTGCCGTTCCTTTCGCGTGTTACGGAATCGACGGATGATTCTTTCGGAATTTTTCCGTTCTTCTCTAAAGTTAATGTATTCGAGGTTTCCCCTTCCAGACAGGAATTTTTGGTGTTGTTTTCACCGCCCTCCTCCGTGGATATTGAACTTTGAATAATCCCCTTCCAGGTCGATCTCATCTCTTCGTACTCGTCCGGTGAAAAAACTGGTTCCGTACAACAGTGTGGACATCTGAAAAGTATTGAACATTGATACAAAAGTGTTATAAGTCATATAAATTCACATTGATACAAAAGATGTATAAAAAACAAAGTTAAAAACATCGTTAACCCGGAAGAAAAAAAATCCATTAAAAACCGTTTTTATAGCTTTTGAAATTTTTTTCATTATATTTTTCAATATCCCATACCCTTCCCCGCACTACCAGCCGGGCTGTTTGAATTCAGTAAAATTTATACTGGCATGACGATATCTGGATTCAGTTTGCCCAACTAAAAAGCGTGAAAGATTGTTTAAATTATAGTGACTTAAATTATAATGCAAAGTATTTTGCCTTTTCGCATGAATCGAAGCAAACACTGGTACAGGGTGTTTTGATTTGGTAAAAATATGTAACTTAAAAATGTCACAAAATCATTAAAACACGTATCTTGCAAGGTTTATAATTTGCTTTTATTAAAAAAATTTAGGCGCAAAGTTTCTAGTTTTGCTTATTTATTTGGCATAAAACAGGATACGCAACGCCGATGTTACTCGATACAAACTGCCCAACTAAATACTACATATAACAATATTAACAAACAATCAATAGTATCACAATTTAGCGTTTCTCAGTTGGAACTCGATCCAGGGACTTTCATTATGCAAGACGTACGTTCTGCCATTGCGTCACAAGGAACGGGACACGAGGGGGGGGCCGCGAGGGTACTGGACACGAGGGTACTGACGAGGTGTACGAAAAAACATACGACTTTTGCGTTCACCACAACCTCGCAGCAAAATCGATTCATTATGCAAAGGGGGACACGAGGGTACTGGACACGAGGGTACTGACGAGCAAAAAACTAACTTTCCCGGGTAAAACGGGATATTGCATAATAATAGTATGTCTTACTTAAAAATCATTTACTTTGTTCAACTGACTTATAAAAGGTAAGATTATAAGAAAAAATTATTGAGAAGACATAAAACAAAAATGATAATTTCATAACATTCAAAGATATTCGTGTTATTTGTCTATATTTTTGTGCATGTTAAAAAAATAATAACTAGCTTTAAAAATGCTGAGAAGCTATGATACGACTCGAAAGATAATAAACATTAAGGTTGCTGTTATGCTTTGATTGTGCTGTCAAAACATTTTTGTGGTTATTTTTCGTGGTGTGTAGAAAAATGAATTTTTAATAATGCCTTCGGAAAAAAATAATTGCAAAAATAATTGCAAATAATTCTTGTATTAATAACCTTGCAAAAACATTTTAGTAATTTTTTTTTCCAAAAAACAATTGCTTGCTTTTTTTAAAACTAAATTATTCGGTATTTTTTAAAAGCACACTATTAAATTAAAATATTATCAGAAAGTTTAGCTTATTTTTTGGGTTTTGCTTATGCTTTAGGAAAATAAAGTAATGTGCTGTAGTGGGCTTTAAAGATTCCCAAAAATCCGTTGTTGGATTATTTTCCTCACGACTCTATACTTAAATGTAATTGCATAAAATATCATACCTGAAAAATCTAACAATTTGTATGTTTTTGGGTTTCAAAAGCACATTTTGTTTGTCTTGTTTTAAATGGTCAACATGTGTTCAAGTGATTTCCCTAAGCTAGAGTGGACTAAAAAAGCCAAAAAAATATTTTTACAGTTCTACTACCGAAATCTATTTTTGCGGAAGTTATTTTTTCTTAAGATTTTATCAAAAAAAATCAATTAATTTAATCAAGGGTCGATGAAAAAAGTCTAAATAAAAATATTACAGCAAAAAACTGTGCAATTCGCTTCGTATTTTCATACGAGTATATATTTTAGAAAAAACAGTAAATAAATAACTTCTTGGCGTTCTCATTCCACTCATGATTGTTTAATATTAATTCCGTAATTTTTTTTGCAAAGGGAGAGTTTTGATTCGAAGCTTCACAGCTTTGGAGAAAGTTTTAAACATTATTATTGTTTTTATTAAAAATCCATTATATAAATTGTGTGTAAAATGACCTTTAAAAATTTCGTTCAACAAAGGCTGGTTCATACTTATGTAAAAACGTCCTTTGGACAAAGTCCAAAGGACGTTTTTACATACGTTTATACGATGTGTTTGTCCTTTGGACTTTGTCCAAAGGACGTTTTTACATAAGTATGAACCAGCCTTTAGTATGATGTTTTTTTAAACAATACACGAAGTTTTTTTTATTATTAAATTGCATTATATTAAAGCAAGCAAAATGTTATTTATAATTAAAAACGAACTGACTTATGATTAAAATTTAGTTCAGCTCATTCAGCTTAACAAATTTACATATTTGTGGCAAACGTATTTTTTCTTTGCTCAGTACTCTCGTGTCCAGTACCCTCGTGTCCTAGAATCCCTTTACCAAATTATAATTTACGAAATATGTACCTTTTGGCACCCATTTTGCATGGCTCTTGACACTTGTGACAGGGGAAGACCTTCGGTTCTTTACTCATTTCGCTGTTTGTGAGTTTCGTCCAGAATTTCAAAAAGACGAACAAGCAAAATCCGATTAAAATGAATTTGATAATGGTCTGAATGAATCTACCATAATTCACAGTTATCGCACCCGCATTCGCTGCCTGCTCAAGGCTGTTGTAGGGCTTGGTCCCGTTTTCACCATCCCTAAAATAACATTATAAGATATTTCATGCAGAAGTTATTTATTTATTTATTAATATTTGCATAGTGCAGGAGTAGTGAAGGCATAATTTAACATGCAATTGAACCATTAACCCCTTTGGGGTTAATATAAACCTTATAGGTTTATAAAAACGGTACTCCAAATTAATTTTAATTTTAAGTTTTGTATTTTTTATTTTTTGTAGTCACTTGTGCTTTTTGTTACTTACCGAAATTATTAAGTTCTTTTTTTATTTATTTACTTAACGAAACATTTAAATTTGCTATTAGCTTGTAATCCTTATTTGTTTATCCTTATTTTTTCAATAAAAATAAATAGAAGCAAACCCTGCGTGCATTTATTCATTGAATGAAAAATAAAGACCACATGATAAAAATTCGTCAACTGACGCTATGTTGGAAAAAGTGTGGCTCTTACAGTTGTACCAATAAACATAATATTTAAAATTAGTTATTTTTATGATAATTGATCGTAAAATGGCTAAATAGTAAAGCTAAGTATGCAACGCTCAACGTAAATATTTAATAAAAATAATATTTTTTTATTTTGATTATATAAGAAAAATAAATAATGCTAAAATATCTTATAGAATACAGATAAGAAAATAAATAGGAAGCTAGTAAAAAACAAGAGGAAAGACAAAAGGTAAGAAAAAATTTTTTAACCCGTACTGCGAAAACTTAATGGTTTTATTAAAATAACCCGGCAAGGACGGGGTGCCTGAATTGGGAAAAATTTTTACCTGCTTCCGTCGAAATTTTGTGGCCTCCTGCTCCTACCTGCCTCCACCCTGCCTCCTACCTGTCTCCGAGACAGTTATAGCTGCCTCCTACCTGCATCCTAACCTGTATATGCTCCAAAATAGGAGGCGGGGCCACCTGTTTCTTACCTGTCTTCGAGGCAGTTTTAGCTGCCTCTACCCTGCATTCTACTTGCCTCCAACCTGCCTCCATGCTACCTACGAGGCAGTTTTACTCGCCTCCTACCTGCCTCAATCTTCCGGAGGCAGGTTCAAGAGCCGTCCTTACCAGGATAAGGTGCAAAACGGTTGTCAAAAACGAATTGAATAAAGATTTTATTTTAGAGAATCTTTTGTTACCAGCTTTCTACCTGCCTTCTATCTGACACCTACCAGCTTCCCGCCTGTCTCCTACCTGTCTTTAAGATAATTTTTTTTCCTACTTTCTGCTTCTATTCTGTATTCTACCTTTCTTCCATGTAGATTTAACTGTCTGTCCCTACCGAATTTTAGCTTGTCTATCTTTTAACGTAAAAGGCGGCCCACTTGCCTCCTACCGGCCTCTGAGCTAGTTTTAGCTGCTTTAGCGTTGTCTTATAACTACTCCTAAAACAAATTTTTCTGACTCCTACTGCGCTCAACTCTGTGTTCTGCCTGCCTCCACCTTATCTTCCACCTGCTTCTATACCCCACATTTTAACTGCCTCCACCC
>JASAMX010010282.1:0-12415 GCA_030248175.1 Microlaimidae sp. YZB2_3 | reverse complement strand
TGTTTTTCCCGCATTAAAATGGCTACTATGCCATTATTATGGAGAGTGTCATTTAAATGGAGAGGCTTATTATAATGGCCTACTTTTCCGTACTTTTTTATATCACCCAAAACTCACCAAACATGAAAATGGAACGAACTGTTTGTATATAACCTAAAAAGTTTCTGAATACAATTTGTCAAACATAAATTTATTAAAACATGCCAAAAATTGAATGTAAGACGTCGAATAAAAAATTGACCAGGTACGGAGTTTTCGCACCACAACAAACGAACTCATTGTTAATAGACCCATAAAAGTAAAGTAAAGTAAAGTATAAAAGTAAAGTAAGACCTATAAAGTAAGTTTTTGGAGTGGATCTAATTTTATGTTGTGTTTTAGATTTTTTTAAAATAATCAAACTTTGCAAAAATTATTATGAGAACTTGTTAGCAATTACTTTTAAAAGTGTCATAAACTAAAAATCGGCATTGCCTTTTAAAAAAAATAATCGCATAGAAAATTGTTAAAATATAATGTAATCTTCAATAGCAAACGGGTTTTGCTTAAAATGTTTTAAAGGTTCGTCATATAAATGATCGGTTAATTGATCATTTTCTACTAATTAAACCAACTTTGAAAAATTCGTGTTTTCGGCTTTTCAAACATATTCTAATTTTTCTGTTCGCTAAAAGTTTATTGTTCTCATCCGTTAAAAATTTTTGCTTTTAATGAAACCGAAAAAACATTAAAATGTAAAAAGATGTGTATATTTAAATCGCATAAAAATGCCTTAAAAAGCAGTATATCACTAAAAAAATATTTGTTTAGGTATTATTTGTGAGAACAACAAAGGTTTTGAAATATTATTATTATAAAAATTATATTATAATTAAATTATTATTTATAAATACTGTAAAAAAGGGAAAAAAATATAAAAAAGTAAATAATTCTAGAAACCGGTTCAACAACATAAAAATTTTAAAATTTGCGCTCTTTTTGCCCGAATTGCCTAAACCTCGGGAGCCATCGCCAAAAAAGTTTTCGTTTTCTTGCAAAAACCCAAAATGTCGCACATTTAGTGTATCACCTGCGTTGTGGTGGTAACACCGCAAGATTCTAAAGTGTCGGAAGCAAAATCCAAGCTAAATAATTATGAAGTCAAAACACGCGAAAACCGGTCGTATTCAAACCGTCACAAAAAACTTACCGCTCCAATCATGGTCAAATTTTCAGCGAAAACTTTGAACAGTAACCTCTAACAGCATATCAAGCGGTATTTTTTATGCATTAAAGGTAAACCCAACGTGGCTGCAACAGTTGTTCGTTGAATTATAAGACGCCCCTCCCTATTAAGTAACCACTCAAATCAGAAGAATCTTACGTCACTTTATCAAACAACTACTCCCTATTCAATTGAATCTAACTAGCTGATAAAGTAACGTCAGATTGTCGCTATTTGAATGGTTACTTCATGGGGGGCATTTTTTAAATTAACGAACAACTGTTGCAGCCACGTTGGGTTTACTTTTAGTATATTAAATGTTCAATTTTTTGAGCCCCATTTTCTTCACCGCATAACTGTAGTTATGGAATCTATAGCAATAGCGTATAGCACATCGCAATATTTAAAATTAGAATTTTTACTTCTATTAATTTTCAGTGAACGATTGGTAAACTATAAGTAAAATTGTATTATTTTACAAAATATATGTAAATTTATGGCATTTGTGCAAATCAAGATCTTGTTGAATGTTGTACACTTATACATGAAACTACAAATAGGGTAGTGCATTTAATTTCGGCACTTTTTTGTTTTTCCAATGTAACTTTTCATTGTATGGCCCGATTTTCATGTTTGATAGCTCATTTTGAAGCTTTCACGATACTGCGTTGCGTCACAAAAGTTTCACTGTACGAAAGTAGTTTTTTTACTTAATTAAATCAGTTTTTAAAAAAACGGAAAATTGCCGAAATTAAAAATATGCATTTAATTTCGGCACTTTACAAACAATCGATTGTTTCTCAGTAAAAAATCATCATCTTCAAAAATTTAAAAGCCTATCATTATCTTCAGACAGTTTTCTTTAATTTAAGCTTCTACTTGTTGTTCAACGTGTAACTGGCAAAAAGTTACAGCTAAAATGCCAAATGGTATCAAAATGAGCAAAATTTGGGAAAAAAGTGCATTTAATTTCGGCACTTTTTAAAAGGACCCTCTTAATCGAGTTTAAGTGCAGTGCTATGACCCCTACACATATCAACGTTGTCTTTTAACTATTTACAACTACAATTTAACACCCGACCACTTAATTCAACCCGTTTTTACCTACAGCAATATGTGTGCCGAAATTACACTATTTTATTTTATAACGATTGCTCACCACAGACGCAACGTAGAACCACGGGGAATAAAAATTCGGAAAATAGAGTAAATTTTACCAGGACAGTTTAATTTTTAAACCAATTTATTGCGTAATCATGAAATGCCCATGTTCTAAAAACGAGTATCAATTTTATTTTTTTTATAAATCACACAATTTCACATAAAAATATCACAACATAACAAATAAAAAGCTCACGACTGTCATCTACATATAATTATCTCTCATTTGAGCTATCAAACGTCATATTCCGTTCAGGATTACCAAAGATATAATCCAAAATCAAAAATGCCCAATTGGGAAAAGTGCCGAAATTAAATGCACTACCCTAATAATCGATATACTTTTTTTGCTTTAAATTAAAATCAGACAAGAGGTCACTCGTACAAACTAGAAGCATAGAATAAACATAAGAAAATTTTTTTAACAGAGTATCAAAATGGAATATGTTAACGCAAAACCAAGTCTCAGCCCAGTCCATTAAAATATTTAGAAAAAGTATTCAAAGCGGTTCAATTTAGTGCTCATTAATTCCGGCGAGCGTGGCTTGCTGGGTATTGTGATCAAAAATATATAATATAACAAAAAATGCGCAACTCCTATATAAAAAAGTACGGAAAAGTAGGCCATTATAATGAGCCTCTCCATTTAAATGACACTCTCCATAATAATGGCATAGTAGCCATTTTAATGCGGGAAAATATGCTGTTCCCCTAGGTTATTCAGCACAAATGTGCGTGGATCAATAAAAACATTTTATTTCATTTGCGGGATGCGCGTGCATTTAGTGTAAAGTGACGTAGGCGAACGGCATATTTTCCCGCATTAAAATGGCTATTATGCCATCATACAAAACAGTACTGACACAAAAGATTACTGAAGTAATAGCTTAATGTTAAAACGATTACTATTAACAGCTGCTTAACTTAATTACAATAAAAATCAATGAGCAGCGTTTTATATAACAAGTTTTTATTTTTATAGACCATTTAATAAAGTTTTTAAATTTTTCTTGTTTATAATTACATAGCGAGTGTAAGCTAGTGTTGTGATAGTTAGCCAAAAATCAAAGTAGGTAGTTAAGTAGGTAGTTAACTACTTTTAAATTATAAGTAGGTAGTTAAGTAGTTAAAATCAAATTACAAGTAGGTAGTAAGTAGGTAGTTAACTACTTGAAATTTTTGAACTAAAGTTAAAATCCTTCAGGCTGAAATTCAGGGCGTAACCGCTTGCCGTCAGAAAGAAATACAGAATGAACGCTTAAGAATAAAAATAAGTTTTCAGAGATGATGTAACCAATTATTATTAAGTTGCGTCAGGTGTTTCTCTCCACGTGATATTTTCTCGAAGAACGAGTGGTTACTTTACCCCCTAATTATTTTCACCCTGATAGAATTCGTCTTTAGGTAGTTAAGTAGTAAGTAGTTAAGTAGGTAGTTAAGTAGTTAATTTTTTAACTAAAGCTAAAGTCTTCCGGGGTGAAATTAAGGCGTAACCTCTCTCCGCCAGGAAGAAATAAACAATAAACTCGTAAGCGCGAAAAATTTTTAAAAAAAGTTTTCAGCGGTTATGTAACCAATTATTATTTAGTTGCGTCATGTGTTTCTCTGCACGTGATATTTTCTCAAAAAACGAGTGGTTACTTTACCACTCATCAATTTTCACCCTGATAGAATTTATCTTTAAATATATAATTATATGAAAGTCTTAGTAGAACTAAAAATTTAAATTCTTAACGTTTAAAATACTTTGTTACAACTTTAATAATTTCATAATTGTTACAACTTTAATAATAATTTAATAATAATAATAATTATTTCCAAATTTTATTGGTTTTTTGCCAGTTCCTTATGTTAAACAGTACTTTATGAGACGGCTGGACAGGTTTTATAATATAAAATTCAAGAAATCGTTTACAAAAAATAGTTCTTTGCTAAGTTAACTTATGGTTTGCTGACGTATTGCTTATTTAAAAACGTTTTGTATTTTTCACCCGCTTTATTTGATAAATGTGCTGATGTGTTAGGGTTCACAAATATATCTAAACTTTGGGTTCAATTATTAGCTTTTTGTTATTTTACTGCAGCACTTTTTTCCCGGTTTCTTGCAAAAAAATTTTTTGCTTTATCCTTGTGCTTGGATTTTAAATGATTTTCAGATCCAGATCAGGTAGGATATATTTACCCACAAGTACTTTAGATTTATATAAAAGGCAATAAGATTATGAGTTAAACAGGTACTCAAAATAATCCCACACAATATCCAACACAACACACAGTATTTTTTGTTTTTAAAAGTCCACTTGGGGTGGACTTTAAAAAAGAAGATGATGTATTAAAATTGTTTGTTTTATTTTCTTATTGGACAATGGAAGCGGGAGAGTCCAAATTTCATTCAAGTTCAATATTTACTTTAACGAAATTAATATGATTAATACTTGTTTAAAAAATATTATTTTTTGGGTTTTTTTTAATTTAAAAACTTAAATACATTAAACACTTAAACAAATACTTAAATCTTAAACATTAAATACTTAAATGCATTGTACTTAAAAAAGCAAACAAACAAACAGATTTTTGTTTTATTTGAACTAAAAAAACAATAAAAATTTCTCTTATTAAAATTTATATTATTAATAATTTTATGACTTAGTTGAAATTGAAAAACTAAACTTTTCAGTTTTCAGACAGAATGAAAGGTGTTATAAGAAAATAGAGCAGTAGCACTTTTGTGTTGTTGCTTTATTTAAAGCATTACTACATTTTGAATTGGGTTCATAAACTATAAAGCACCTTGTGCATAAAATAAATGTTGAGTTTCCAGCTGTGGATTTTGATTGAAGACACTCAGCGCGTGCAAAATACCGTGTATAGACACTGTCACATGGGTTATATATGCGCGACTGCCTACTTCACTAACTACTTTCTGCCTACTTTGTAACTACTTTGTTAACTACTTTTATTAACTACTTTATTTTTGAAAAGTAGGTATTTAAGTAGGTAGTTAACTACTTTTAGAAAAGAAAGTAGGTAGTTAAGTAGTTAGCCAAAATTATGGTAGTTAAGTAGTTAACTACTTAAGGTAGAACTTCACAATTATTTTTGACGACAGATCTTTTTGAATTACATCTTACTATACGTAGTTTGACCTGCTGATTCAATTTTTGACATTCATTTTTCTGTAAAAAATGTTATCGTCCACAATCATCAAATAACATCAATAAAATACATGTCAAAAATACAAAACATTAATAAAGTTTATTACCAAAAATATTCTATTTTTTCATTTTTTATTTAGCGTATCTTAAATAATAAATTATTTTTTTAAATTAAAAAGCTAAAAATTAAAAAAAAAATTTTTTCGGCGTTAAAAATATGGTCGAGCGACTACTCGAACCCATGGAACCGAGGATACGAGCCGGACATACAAACCACTAGGCTACTGGGTCAGCTGGGGAATTTCTAATTAAAAGCAACTTTTAAAGGAATGGTTCAAAGTGTAGTTTCTCGGCGTCAATTAAAAAAAAATTTAAAAATTTGATTCATTATTTTTAAACGAAAGTTTGGAAATAGTTAGATATAGGCTTTTACCATTTTTTAGATTATAAACGATTAAAAAAGGACTTCAGGATTTTTTTAAATTTATATTTTTGTTAAAAAAATCTTTTTTGCAATGGACGTACCTAGCATTACAAAAGTAAAGGTCCGCGGTCCCTCCACGATATATATTTTTGTAGTTTTATGGCTTTTATAAAAAAACTAAGCGATTTAGGACAATAATTTAATGTTATTTAGAATCGCCTATTTTTTTTGCATTGTAAAAAGTCACCCTTGTTTGTATTTCGGACAGATTTTGTGACAACTTGTTCACTCTAAACTGTTTACAAAAAAGAAAAAAATTCTATGGCCTACGGCGGAAGCTGTCTGAGCTTGATATTGAAATCAAACAAAATTGTTATATAATTGATTTTTATTAAAATAAGTTTTCAAAAATTTTTTCACAACTAAAATTTGATGGGTATTTAAACGGTTATTTTAAAAAATTGGTTGCTACCATGAAAAAAAATTATATTTGTAACTTCTAGACACTTGGTATACTAAAAAAATAATATTGGTTTGATTAAAGGCTTATTAAAAAAAATTTCTTAATAACATAAATTGTACATGCCAAATAGGGCAATTTTTGGGTATAAATCGGCTTATAACTCCTAATCAAAAGCTCAAATCTCAAAAATAACCACAAAAATTAAGTCTACTGGTCCAATTTAGGGTATGAAGATGTTTTATAAGGGTATTTTACTTTAGGGTCGGTCAAATCGAATTTCGGGACGCGTATGGGAATCCTACCACCATGGGGAATTTGGCCATGAGATTTTACACTACTTTTATGGGAATTTCGTACGTCACCAAAAAATGAGTCCAAACAAAAGCTGGCATACTCTGATTCACTCGACAAATTTCACTCGACAGATTTTTTTAATGTTATACTTTTTGTGTTCCTAAGCCTAAGCGAAACCTAAAAACAACCAGCTGTTGAGTGATATTTGTGGAGTGAATTAGAGTTTGCGCAAAAGCTTACGATGTTTACTTACTTAATGTTTAATTTAGAATAAAAGTATGTATTAAATAAAAATAATTTAGTTTTTAATCTGTTATAAATTGAAAAATGTTTAGGAACTTCTACCGAAATTTCAATATCAAGCTCAGACAACTTCCGCCGTAGGCCATAGAATTTTTTTCTTTTTTGTAAACAGTTTAGAGTGAACAAGTTGTCACAAAATCTGTCCGAAATACAAACAAGGGTGACTTTTTACAATGCAAAAAAATTAAGCGATTCTAAATAACATTAAATTATTGTCCTAAATCGCTTAGTTTTTTTATAAAAGCCATAAAACTACAAAAATGTATATCTTGGAGGGACCGCGGACCTTTACTTTTGTAATGCTAGGTACGTCCATTTAAAAAAATCCTGAAGTCCTATTGAACCCAGACCACCTCTAAAAGTTGCCCCATATATTATTCTAATTTATTGTAAAATTTCGCCCAAAAATAACGAATCAATTTTTTTTAAAAGGCCTCATTAAGATTTTCACATGTAGAATCCATGGACATCTTTTGCGAACTGGACAAACTTTTCGGTGATGTTTTTACAACCATTGGATAGCACAGAGTCTTAACTTTTTATAGCACCCCACTTTTATGGGCCAAAAATTAATATTTATGATGATATGCGACTTGTAGTCCAAGTGGTCAAAACTGTGAAGTACCTTAAGTAGTTATCACAACACTAGTGTAAGCGGCACTGTGAGCCGCTTCGGCTGTTTAAATTGAGCAAAGTATAGTTTTGACCGCGCCTACCGAAGGTACTTTTTAAAAATTTCCTACCATCCTGAGTTTGCTCATGTTGCTTCCAGGTTTGTTTAAATCAACGATTGACAATATTTAACTTCACCTAGGTTTTAAGTTATTTTGTTTTTAGGAATATTTTTATGGTAGTTTATAAGTTTAAAAAAATTAATTCACAAAACAGTCTTGATAAAATATTTTATGGCATTATTTTCTAATTTTTAATAAAAATAATTAAAATAGGGCGTACAAATGTAGTCGAAAGTTTCTCCAAAGCTTCTTAAAGCAGAGCTTCAGGTCTCTCCGGACAGTTTTTATTGCAGAGCGTTCAGTAGCAAACTAATTGCAATAAAGAGCAAAAATTACCCATTTTTATTTACACCCAATTTACTTTTGAATTATTATACTTATAGAGTATTATAATATTTTAAGATATTCAAATGACGAAAATTTGACTAATTGGCGAAAAGCAGGCAACAAATCCTGATTACAATAATGATATTTTTTGAATTTATGTGAAATAAATTTTTAAAATTGTAAAAAAATTTTAAAAAAATTGTGACCAAATATGTTTTATGTGGGAATCGATCTCGGGACCTTTCAAAAAATTTGACGACGCGATAACCGGCTATAGCACTGCTCCATGGGATGACGAGCTCTAAAAGCGATTTATAAACACACCCTCTGAAATAAATCTACAAAACGCACGACAGAACTATTTATGCGTTAAAAAATATAAAAGATGTTATGGCCTTCCAAAAATTATAACTTTCATTAGAAATATACTATCTGAAGCTTTAAATTTTACCAAATTAAATTAAATCCAAGTTTTACCGAAATTTTGGGAAAATTGACCCCCATTTTTCACAGAAAATTGTATATTAAACCATAAATACAACAGTATTCCATTTAATTTTCACGTACGTGAAAAAGGGTAACGGTGTCTCTCTATCGGAATTATTTTTTCTTAATAAATAGTGTGCAGTAAATATTTTTAAGGGTTTTAAAAAAATTTCATTGCAATTTGATTTTTAATATCAATTATTTAAATTACTTACAATAATATAATGAATGCTCACTTTATAAGCGTGATATTTCTGCCTTTTTAACACTCATATAAATTTTTTAGTGAAATATTACTGTATTTCACGAGATCTCGTATGTCAAAAACCGCGATTTTCCATACTTAAGAAAACTGTCCGGAGAGACCTTAAGTAACATCACTAATTTCCCTATATCAAAGTTTAAGTGTGTTAAGTGTTACAACATTTTGTAGTTTTGTCATTTCATTGGTAAAGCTCCGGAATCACACATAGTCAGACAGACAAACAGCTCATTTGCTAAACGAAATATAAATGGTTTGAGCATTTTTACGGCATATTTTCAAAGCAACATTTTTTGTAAATTGGGGATAAAACGAATTCTACTTAAAAATGAGGGTTTAAAAATTGAAAGCAGATTTGCATAGATCAAAGGTGGATAATACGATCATCCGGGACAAAGGTGTGACACTCATGTTTAACAAACACGGAAAGACATGCGAAAGACAACCAACGGACAGACGGGTGTCATCGTGACGGACGGGTGTCATCGTTGACGGAGGTCATCGTGAAGGACGAGTGTCATCGTGACAGACAGGTGTCATCGTGACGAACGGGTGTCACGACAAATGATTTGAAAGCCATGTTTCTAAAGATATATATTTTGTCTTGCTGGCTGACTTTCAAAAACTTTTACGATTTAATGCCATAACTTTTTTTAAAACTCGAATAAGCGACAAAAAACAAAACAGATGCTGCATGAAAACCAGACTAAATAACACAAATAAATTATGCAGTGTTGACACACTTAACCAATTGCAAATCATATTGACGCATCTAACTAATTTAAAAAAGGACGTCAGCCCCTTTTATGGTAGAACTTCACAGTTTTGACCACTTGGACTACAAGTCGCATATCATTATAAATATTAATTTTTGGCCCATAAATATGGGGTGCTATAAAAAGTTAAGAATCTGTGCTATTCAGTGGTCGTAAAAACATCACCGAAAAGTTTGTCCAGTTCGCAACAGATTTCCATGGATTCTACCTCTAAAAACCACAATAAGGCCTTTTAAAAAAAATTGATTCGTTATTTTTGGGCAAAATTTTACAATAAATTAGGGTAATGTAGGGGGCGACTTTCAGAGGTGGTTTAGGTTCAAAATGATCTCAGGATTTTTTTAAATTGCAAAAAAGACTTTTTTACAAAAATATATAGTAAAAAAATCCTGAAGTCCTTTTTTAATCGTTTATAATAAAAAAAAATGGTAAAAGCCTATATCTAACTATTTCCAAACTTTCGTTTAAAAATAACGAATCAATTTTTTTTAATTTTCGTTTAATTTTCTTTTAATTGACGCCGAGAAACTACATTTTGAACCATTTCTTTAAAAGCTCCTTTTAATTGAAAATCTCCGAAGACCCAGTAGCCGAGTGGTTAGTACGTCGCGCTCGGATCCATGGGTTCAAGTTCGAGCTCGACCATATTTATAACGCTGAAATTTTTTTTTTATTTTTTAGCTTTTTAATTTAAAAAAATGTTTTATTATTTAAGATACGCTAAATAGAAAATGAAAAAATAGAATATTTTTGGTAATAAACTTTATTAATGTTTTGTATTTTTGACATGTATTTTATTGATGTTATTTGATGATTGTGGACGATAACATTTTTTTACAGAAAAATGAATGTCAAAAATTGAATCAGCAGGTCAAACTATGTATAGTGAGATGTAATTCAAAAAGATCTGTCGTCAAAAAAAACCTGTGAAGTTCTACCTTAATATAAAAAAAAACCGCGAAAACAAACTGAGAAGAAACATTTGTATTAATTTGTCATAAAATAAATTAAAAAAATACGACCACATTTACTTAAAATGACTATTTGTTTAAAAAACAACCAGCAACAAAAAATTTTTCAGTTTAGTTTAGAAATGATATGTGAAAAAAGCAAAAGAATATGACACACAAATGTGCACAATTGTAGTTTTTTTTAAATAAATATTCGTTTTTTTCATTCAGTTTTTTATATAAACAGATAAAGAAATGAAATTAAACATAAATAATAAGTTAGCATTTAGCAATATACCTAAACGAGAAAAAAACATGATTACAAAGGGGTTCGAACTTAGGACCCTAACGTGCATGTCCAAAGACCATCCACTGCGCTGCCGATGTCGCCCTTCTTTTTCCCCCTGGAAGATCTATCCCGGTAAAAAACCGGGATACTTTTACCCCCGGAAAAACCATCCCGCTAAAACACCGGTTAATTCTTTCCTCCCTCGGTAATTTCTTTCCCCCCGGAAAAACTATCCCGGTTAAAAACCGGGATATTCTTTCCCCCCTCTTTTTTATATTGTTGTTCGTTTGTTATGAATTTTAGCTTGGTTTTAAGGTTTTGCTTAGGCTGCTTAGGGAAACTAAGGTTTAAAATGGTTAAGGTAGTTCATGGGTTTTATTTTTAATAATTTTATGAATTTATGAAAAGTATCATGATAACAAAATTATCATTTTAATTTAATGACGTGTTTTTAAAGAATGCGCAGAATTATATTAAAACTTTATGCAAATTTTTGAAGGGGGAAAAGAATATACCGGTAAAAACTTTTCCCCTGATTATAACGCTAAAATAGAAGATTACAAACAAAATTAAAATCGTGAGTAAACATGTTTTAATGGAATTTATTACACAAAAATTGGTATTTGAGCTAATAAAGGTACAGCTATTCAAATTATTTTTAAAAATTCTAAGTTTATATGATTTTAAAATTAAAAACCATGGGGGGAAATCTATCCCGGTATATTCTTTCCCCCGGGGAAAGAATTTACCGAGGGGGGAAAGAATATACCGGGATAGTTTTTCCGGGGGGAAAAACTATCCCGGGATAGTTTTTCCGGGGGGGAAATTTTTAGGGGGGAAAAATATCCCTTGACACCGTAACTATGATGAAATTCGCCTAAAAGTGTTATATAAACTGTGTTTGCAACAACCGGTGTTTTCCAGCAATATTTTTACTATTTCTTTGGTGTTTTGCGGTATTTTTAAAAATAATGTAAATAACCTTTATTTTGCATTAAAATGCCGACAAATCTGCGGTAGTTTTTATTAAAATTTATTAAACTCCAGTAGCCGCACTCATAAAGCGCGATTAACCAAGGATTAACCAACGATTGTTGATTGGCTTTTGCATTGGCTCACATAATATAATATAAATTGATAAAAGACTCAGTTCCTTTAAATAATAATTAATAGTGTAAAATAAACTCATAACATAATCAAACATACGAAAGAATTAAATTTTTATCAATTTAAATTAATAATGTGAACCATTGCAAAATCGAAATAAAATTAGTCTTTTTTTAATTTTATTTCTTTGTTTCGAAATTAAGGCTAACGGTAATTGCCAGGGACCATGGACCAACATGGACCATGCCCATGAGGGGTGACAGACTTACTTTAACATTACAAAACAATATAAAGTTGTTAGTTTTCACTTTTAAATATATTTCTCGAGTCATAAAACATGGCAAAAAATCCAAAAACCGCGTTTAAAGTCAGTTTTTATCAGCTTTTTAATCCGATTCTCTCCTTGTCCATGAAAAAAAGACGTCCATACTTAATCTTTGGTTAATCCTTGGTTAATCGCGCTTTATGAGTGCGGCTACA